>OX101823.2:29684470-29694470 GCA_944452925.2 Chrysolina oricalcia | reverse complement strand
GAAAATTTTTTTTTTTGAAATTTTTTTTTCGAAAATTATTTTGAAATTTTTTTTAAAATTTTTTTTTTAATTTTTTTTTTGAAATTTTTTTTAAATTTTTTTTTGAAAATTTTTTTTTTTTTGAAATTTGTTTTTTCGAAAAAATTTTTGAAATTTTTTTTGAAATTTTTTTTAAATCTTTTTTGAAAATTTTTTTTTTGAAATTTTTTTCTTTTGAAATTTTTTTTTTCGAAAATTTTTTTGAAATTTTTTTTTCTAATTTTTTTTTTCGAAAATTTTTTTGAAATTTTTTCTGAATTTTTTTAATTTTTTTTTTAAATTTTTTTTTCTTGAAAATTTTTTTTTCGAATTTTTTTTTTCAATTTTTTTTTCGAAAATTTTTTTGAAATTTTTTTTTTGAAAATTTTTTTTTTTGAAATTTTTTTTTTTGAAATTTTTTTTCAATTTTTTTTAAATTTTTTTTGAAATTTTTTTTTTTGAAAATTTTTTTTTTGAAATTTTTTTTTTCGAAAATTTTTTTGAAATTTTTTTTTTGAAAATTTTTTTTTTTTGAAATTTTTTTTTTGAAATTTTTTTTTAATTTTTTTTTTTTATTTTTTTTTTATTTTTTTAAAAATTTTTTTTGAAGATTTTTTTTTGAATTTTTTTTTAATTTTTTTTGAATTTTTTTTTTTTTGAAATTTTTTTTGAAATTTTTTTTGAAATTTTTTTTTTTGAAATTTATTTTGAAATTTTTTTTTTTTGAAAATTTTTTTGAAATTTTTTTTTTCATTTTTTTTCGAATTTTTTTTTTCAATTTTTTTTTTAATTTTTTTTTCATTTTTTTTGAATTTTTTTTTTAAATTTTTTTTTAAATTTTTTTTTCGAAAATTTTTTTGAAATTTTTTTTGAAATTTTTTTTTTGAAAATTTTTTTGAAATTTTTTTTGAAATTTTTTTTTAATTTTTTTTGAAAATTTTTTTTTTGAATTTTTTTAAAATTTTTTTTTAAAAATTTTTTTTGAAAATTTTTTTTTGAATTTTTTTAAAATTTTTTTTAAAATTTTTTTTTTTAAATTTTTTTTTTAAATTTTTTTTAAATTTTTTTTTGAAATTTTTTTAAATTTTTTTTTTAATTTTTTTTTCTTGAAAATTTTTTTTTCGAATTTTCTCTTTGAAATTTTTTTTTTGAATTTTTTTTAAAATTTTTTTTTGAAATTTTTTTTGAAATTTTTTTTTTAATTTTTTTTTTTGAAATTTTTTTTAAATTTTTTTTTGAAAATTTTTTCTTTGAAATTTTTTTAAAATTTTTATTTGAAAATTTTTTTTTTTTTAATTTTTTTTTTCAATTTTTTTTTATTTTTTTTTAATTTTTTTTTTTAATTTTTTTTAAATTTTTTTTTTGAAAATTTTTTTTTTGAAATTTTTTTTTTCGAAAATTTTTTTGAAATTTTTTTTTTGAAAATTTTTTTTTCAATTTTTTTTTTAATTTTTTTTTTATTTTTTTTTTGAAATTTTTTTAAAACTTTTATTTGAAAATTTTTTTTTTCAATTTTTTTTAAATTTTTTTTTATTTTTTTTTTAATTTTTTTTTAAATTTTTTTTCTTTATTTTTTTTTAATTTTCTTTTTGAAATTTTTTTTTTGAATTTTTTTTTAAATTTTTTTTTATTTTTTTAAAAATTTTTTTTTAAATTTTTTACTTTTTTTTATTTTAATTTTTTTTTGTTTTTGAAATTTTTTTTTGGAAATTTTTTCTGAATTTTTTTAAAATTTTTTTTTTAATTTTTTTTTCGAAAATTTTTTTGAAATTTTTTTTGAAATTTTTTTTTTGAAAATTTTTTTTTCGAATTTGAAATTTTTTTTGAAATTTTTTTTTAAATTTTTTTTTTGACATTTTTTTAAAATTTTTTTTTATTTTTTTTAAATTTTTTTTTTAATTTTTTTTAAATTTTTTTTTTGAAATTTTTTTTTTTGAAATTTTTTTTTTCGAAAATTTTTTTGAAATTTTTTTTTTGAAAATTTTTTTTTCAATTTTTTTTTAAATTTTTTTTTTATTTTTTTTTTGAAATTTTTTTAAAACTTTTATTTGAAAATTTTTTTTTTGAATTTTTTTTTTTCAATTTTTTTTAAATTTTTTTTTATTTTTTTTAAAATTTTTTTTAAAATTTTTTTTCTTTATTTTTTTTTTAATTTTCTTTTTGAAAATTTTTTTTTGAGATTTTTTTTAAATTTTTTTTTGAAATCTTTTTTTTTGAAATTTTTTTTTTCGAAAATTTTTTTGAAATTTTTTTTGGATTTTTTTTTAAATTTTTAATTCGAAATTTTGTTTCGAATTTTTTTTCAATTTTTTTTTTAATTTTTTTTTTGAAATTTTTTTTAAATTTTTTTTTTGAAATTTTTTTTTGAAATTTTTTTTTTCGAAAATTTTTTTGAAATTTTTTTTGGATTTTTTTTAAAATTTTTTTTTCGAAATTTTTTTTCGAATTTTTTTTAAATTTTTTTTTAAATTTTTTTTTTTAATTTTTTTTTTTTTTAATTTTTTTAAAATTTTTTTTGAAAATTTTTTTTTTTGAAATTTTTTTTTCGAAAATTATTTTGAAATTTTTTTTAAAATTTTTTTTTTAATTTTTTTTTTGAAATTTTTTTTAAATTTTTTTTTGAAAATTTTTTTTTTTTTGAAATTTGTTTTTTCGAAAAAATTTTTGAAATTTTTTTTGAAATTTTTTTTAAATCTTTTTTGAAAATTTTTTTTTTGAAATTTTTTTCTTTTGAAATTTTTTTTTTCGAAAATTTTTTTGAAATTTTTTTTTCTAATTTTTTTTTTCGAAAATTTTTTTGAAATTTTTTCTGAATTTTTTTAAATTTTTTTTTAAATTTTTTTTTCTTGAAAATTTTTTTTTCGAATTTTTTTTTTCAATTTTTTTTTCGAAAATTTTTTTGAAATTTTTTTTTTGAAAATTTTTTTTTTTTAAATTTTTTTTTTTGAAATTTTTTTTCAATTTTTTTTAAATTTTTTTTGAAATTTTTTTTTTTGAAAATTTTTTTTTTGAAATTTTTTTTTTCGAAAATTTTTTTGAAATTTGTTTTTTGAAAATTTTTTTTTTTTGAAATTTTTTTTTTGAAATTTTTTTTTAATTTTTTTTTTTTTTTATTTTTTTTTTTATTTTTTTAAAAATTTTTTTTGAAGATTTTTTTTTGAATTTTTTTTTAATTTTTTTTGAATTTTTTTTTTTTTGAAATTTTTTTTGAAATTTTTTTTGAAATTTTTTTTTTTGAAATTTATTTTGAAATTTTTTTTTTTTGAAAATTTTTTTGAAATTTTTTTTTTCATTTTTTTTCGAATTTTTTTTTCAATTTTTTTTTTAATTTTTTTTTCATTTTTTTTGAATTTTTTTTTTAAATTTTTTTTTAAATTTTTTTTTCGAAAATTTTTTTGAAATTTTTTTTGAAATTTTTTTTTTGAAAATTTTTTTGAAATTTTTTTTGAAATTTTTTTTAAATTTTTTTTGAAAATTTTTTTTTTGAATTTTTTTAAAATTTTTTTTTAAAAATTTTTTTGAAAATTTTTTTTTGAATTTTTTTAAAATTTTTTTTTTAATTTTTTTTTTTAAATTTTTTTTTTAAATTTTTTTTAAATTTTTTTTTGAAATTTTTTTTAAATTTTTTTTTGAAAATTTTTTTTTTTTGAAATTTGTTTTTTCGAAAAAATTTTTGAAATTTTTTTTGAAATTTTTTTTAAATCTTTTTTGAAAATTTTTTTTTTGAAATTTTTTTCTTTTGAAATTTTTTTTTTCGAAAATTTTTTTGAAATTTTTTTTTCTAATTTTTTTTTTTGAAATTTTTTTTTTTGAAATTTTTTTTCAATTTTTTTTAAATTTTTTTTGAAATTTTTTTTTTTGAAAATTTTTTTTTTGAAATTTTTTTTTTCGAAAATTTTTTTGAAATTTGTTTTTTGAAAATTTTTTTTTTTTGAAATTTTTTTTTTGAAATTTTTTTTTAATTTTTTTTTTTTTTATTTTTTTTTTTATTTTTTTAAAAATTTTTTTTGAAGATTTTTTTTTGAATTTTTTTTTAATTTTTTTTGAATTTTTTTTTTTTTGAAATTTTTTTTGAAATTTTTTTTGAAATTTTTTTTTTTGAAATTTATTTTGAAATTTTTTTTTTTTGAAAATTTTTTTGAAATTTTTTTTTTCATTTTTTTTCGAATTTTTTTTTTTCAATTTTTTTTTTAATTTTTTTTTCATTTTTTTTGAATTTTTTTTTTAAATTTTTTTTAAAATTTTTTTTTCGAAAATTTTTTTGAAATTTTTTTTGAAATTTTTTTTTTGAAAATTTTTTTGAAATTTTTTTTGAAATTTTTTTTTAATTTTTTTTGAAAATTTTTTTTTTGAATTTTTTTAAAATTTTTTTTTAAAAATTTTTTTTGAAAATTTTTTTTTGAATTTTTTTAAAATTTTTTTTTTAATTTTTTTTTTAAATTTTTTTTTTTAATTTTTTTTAAATTTTTTTTTGAAATTTTTTTAAATTTTTTTTTTAATTTTTTTTTCTTGAAAATTTTTTTTTCGAATTTTCTCTTTGAAATTTTTTTTTTGAATTTTTTTTAAAATTTTTTTTTGAAATTTTTTTTGAAATTTTTTTTTTAATTTTTTTTTTTGAAATTTTTTTTAAATTTTTTTTTGAAAATTTTTTCTTTGAAATTTTTTTAAAATTTTTATTTGAAAATTTTTTTTTTTTAAATTTTTTTTTTCAATTTTTTTTTATTTTTTTTTAATTTTTTTTTTTAATTTTTTTTAAATTTTTTTTTTGAAAATTTTTTTTTTGAAATTTTTTTTTTCGAAAATTTTTTTGAAATTTTTTTTTTGAAATTTTTTTAAAACTTTTATTTGAAAATTTTTTTTTTCAATTTTTTTTAAATTTTTTTTTATTTTTTTTAAAATTTTTTTAAAAATTTTTTTTCTTTATTTTTTTTTAATTTTCTTTTTGAAAATTTTTTTTTGAGATTTTTTTTAAATTTTTTTTTTGAAATCTTTTTTTTTGATATTTTTTTGTTTGAAAATTTTTTTGAAATTTTTTTTGGATTTTTTTTTTAATTTTTAATACGAATTTTTTTTTCGAATTTTTTTTCAATTTTTTTTTTAATTTTTTTTTTCGAAAATTTTTTTGAAATTTTTTTTGGATTTTTTTTTTTATTTTTTTTTCGAAATTTTTTTTCGAATTTTTTTTAAAATTTTTTT
Source organism: Chrysolina oricalcia (assembly GCA_944452925.2). Taxonomy (NCBI): domain Eukaryota; kingdom Metazoa; phylum Arthropoda; class Insecta; order Coleoptera; family Chrysomelidae; genus Chrysolina; species Chrysolina oricalcia. The sequence continues at coordinate 29,689,256 of OX101823.2, read as the reverse complement.
TAAATTTTTTTTTTTAATTTTTTTTTTTAATTTTTTTTAAATTTTTTTTGAAAATTTTTTTTTTTGAAATTTTTTTTTCGAAAATTATTTTGAAATTTTTTTTAAATTTTTTTTTTCAATTTTTTTTAAATTTTTTTTTATTTTTTTTTAAATTTTTTTTAAAATTTTTTTTCTTTAGTTTTTTTAATTTTCTTTTTGAAAATTTTTTTTTGAGATTTTTTTTAAATTTTTTTTTTGAAATCTTTTTTTTTGATATTTTTTTTTTCGAAAATTTTTTGAAATTTTTTTTGGATTTTTTTTTTATTTTTAATTCGAAATTTTTTTTCGAATTTTTTTTCAATTTTTTTTTTAATTTTTTTTTTTAATTTTTTTTTTGAAATTTTTTTTAAATTTTTTTTTTGAAATTTTTTTTTTGAAATTTTTTTTTTCGAAAATTTTTTTGAAATTTTTTTTGGATTTTTTTTTTAATTTTTTTTTCGAAATTTTTTTTCGAATTTTTTTTAAAATTTTTTTTAAATTTTTTTTTTAAATTTTTTTTTTTTTATTTTTTTAAAAATTTTTTTGAAAATTTTTTTTTTTTGAAATTTTTTTTTCGAAAATTATTTTGAAATTTTTTTTAAAATTTTTTTTTAAATTTTTTTTTTGAAATTTTTTTAAAATTTTTTTTTGAAATTTTTTTTTTTTTGAAATTTGTTTTTTCGAAAAATTTTTTGAAATTTTTTTTGAAATTTTTTTTTTGAAAATTTTTTTTTTTAAATTTTTTTTTTAATTTTTTTTTTATTTTTTTTTTATTTTTTTTTTAATTATTTTTGAAATTTTTTTTCGAAAATTTTTTTTTTCGAAAATTTTTTTGAATTTTTTTTTGAATTATTTTTTTTGAAAATTTTTTTAAATTTTTCCTTGAAAATTTTTTTTTTTGAAATTTTTTTTTTCGAAAATTTTTTTGAATTTTTTTTTGAATTTTTTTTTTGAAAATTTTTTTTTTGAAATTTTTTTTTTGAAATTTTTTTTAAAATTTTTTTTTAAATTTTTTTAAAGATTTTTTTGAATTTTTTTTTTTGAAATTTTTTTAAATTTTTTTTAAAATTTTTTTTCTTTGAAAATTTTTTTTTGAACTTTCTTTTTGAAAATTTTTTTTTTGAAATTTTTTTAAATTTTTTATTTGAAAATTTTTTTTTTAATTTTTTTTTTGAAAATTTTTTTGAAATTTTTTTTGAATTTTTTTTTTTGAAATTTTTTTTTCGAATTTTTTTTTAAATTTTTTTTTAAATTTTTTTTTTGAAATTTTTTTTAAATTTTTTTTTGAAATTTTTTTTTCGAAAATTTTTTTGAAATTTTTTTTAAATTTTTTTTTAAATTTTTTTTTCTTGAAAATTTTATTTTCGAATTTTCTTTTTGAAAATTTTTTTTTTATTTTTTATTTTTTTTTATTTTTATTTTTTTTTTGTTTTTGAATTTTTTTTTGGAAATTCTTTCTGAATTTTTTTTAAATTTTTTTTTGAAATTTTTTTTTCGAAAATTTTTTTGAAATTTTTTTTAATTTTTTTTTTTTAATTTTTTTTTCTTGAAAATTTTTTTTTCGAATTTTCTTTTTGAAAATTTTTTTTTAATTTTTTATTTTTTTTTATTTTTATTTTTTTTTTGTTTTTGAAATTTTTTTTTTGAAATTTTTTCTGAATTTTTTTAAAATTTTTTTTTAAAATTTTTTTTTCAATTTTTTTAAAAATTTTTTTTTTCATTTTTTTTTGAAATTTTTTTTAAATTTTTATTTTGAAAATTTTTTTTTTGAACTTTTTTTTAAATTTTTTTTTTGAAAATTTTTTTTTTGAAATTTTTTTTTCGAAAATTTTTTTGAAATTTTTTTAAAATTTTTTTTAAAATTTTTTTTTCTTGAAAATTTTTTTTTCGAATTTTCTCTTTGAAATTTTTTTTGAATTTTTTTTTAAATTTTTTTTCTTTATTTTTTTTTTAATTTTCTTTTTGAAAAATTTTTTTTGAGATTTTTTTTAAATTTTTTTTTTTAAATCTTTTTTTTTAAATCTTTTTTTTTGAAATTTTTTTTTCGAAAATTTTTTTGAAATTTTTTTTCGATTTTTTTCAATTTTTTTTTAAATTTTTTTTTTAATTTTTTTTTTTTAATTTTTTTTAATTTTTTTTTTTAAATTTTTTTTTCGAATTTTTTTTTGAAATTTAAAAAAAAATTGAAAAAAAAATCCGAAAAAAAATTTCGAAAATAAAATTTTTTTTTTCGAAAATTTTTTTGAAATTTTTTTTAAATTTTTTTTTGAATATTTTTTTTAAATTTTTTTTTAAATTTTTTTTTCTTGAAAATTTTTTTTTCGAATTTTCTCTTTGAAATTTTTTTTTTGAATTTTTTTTTAAATTTTTTTTTATTTCTTTTAAAATTTTTTTTTAAATTTTTTACTTTTTTTTATTTTAATTTTTTTTTGTTTTTGAAATTTTTTTTTGGAAATTTTTTCTGAATTTTTTTAAAATTTTTTTTTAAATTTTTTTTTCGAAAATTTTTTTGAAATTTTTTTTGAAATTTTTTTTTTGAAAATTTTTTTTTCGAATTTGAAATTTTTTTTGAAATTTTTTTTTTAATTTTTTTTTTTGAAATATTTTTAAAATTTTTTTTTGAAAATTTTTTTTTTGAAATTTTTTTAAAATTTTTATTTGAAAATTTTTTTTTTGAAATTTTTTTTTTCAATTTTTTGAAATTTTTTTTTATTTTTTTTTAATTTTTTTTTTAATTTTTTTTAAATTTTTTTTTTTTTAATTTTTTTTTTGAAATTTTTTTTTTCGAAAATTTTTTTGAAATTTTTTTTTTGAAAATTTTTTTTTCAATTTTTTTTCAAATTTTTTTTTTATTTTTTTTTTGAAATTTTTTTAAAACTTTTATTTGAAAATTTTTTTTTTGAATTTTTTTTTTCAATTTTTTTTAAATTTTTTTTTATTTTTTTTTAAATTTTTTTTCTTTATTTTTTTTTTAATTTTCTTTTTGAAAATTTTTTTTTGAGATTTTTTTTAAATTTTTTTTTGAAATCTTTTTTTTTGAAATTTTTTTTTTCGAAAATTTTTTTGAAATTTTTTTTGGATTTTTTTTTAAATTTTTAATTCGAAATTTTTTTTCGAATTTTTTTTCAATTTTTTTTTAAATTTTTTTTTTAATTTTTTTTTTGAAATTTTTTTTAAATTTTTTTTTTGAAATTTTTTTTTTGAAATTTTTTTTTTCGAAAATTTTTTTGAAATTTTTTTTGGATTTTTTTTTAAATTTTTTTTTCGAAATTTTTTTTCGAATTTTTTTTAAAATTTTTTTTAAATTTTTTTTTTTAATTTTTTTTTTTTTTTATTTTTTTAAAATTTTTTTTGAAAATTTTTTTTTTTGAAATTTTTTTTTCGAAAATTATTTTGAAATTTTTTTTAAAATTTTTTTTTAAATTTTTTTTTGAAATTTTTTTTAAATTTTTTTTTGAAAATTTTTTTTTTTTGAAATTTGTTTTTTCGAAAAAAATTTTGAAATTTTTTTTGAAAATTTTTATTTGAAAATTTTTTTTTTGAAATTTTTTTTAAATCTTTTTTTGAAATTTTTTTTTTTGAAATTTTTTTCTTTTGAAATTTTTTTTTTCGAAAATTTTTTTGAAATTTTTTTTTCTAATTTTTTTTTTCGAAAATTTTTTTGAAATTTTTTTTTGAAATTTTTTTAAATTTTTTTTTAAATTTTTTTTTCTCGAAAATTTTTTTTTCGAATTTTCTCTTTGAAATTTTTTTTTTGAATTTTTTTTTAAATTTTTTTTTATTTTTTTTTAAATTTTTTTTTAAATTTTTTACTTTTTTTTATTTTAATTTTTTTTTGTTTTTGAAATTTTTTTTTGGAAATTTTTTCTGAATTTTTTTAAAATTTTTTTTTAAATTTTTTTTTCGAAAATTTTTTTGAAATTTTTTTTGAAATTTTTTTTTTGAAAATTTTTTTTTCGAATTTGAAATTTTTTTTGAAATTTTTTTTTTAATTTTTTTTTTTTGAAATTTTTTTAAAATTTTTTTTTGAAAATTTTTTTTTTGAAATTTTTTTAAAATTTTTATTTGAAAATTTTTTTTTTTGAAATTTTTTTTTTCAATTTTTTAAAATTTTTTTTTATTTTTTTTTAATTTTTTTTTTTAATTTTTTTTAAATTTTTTTTTTGAAAATTTTTTTTTTGAAATTTTTTTTTTCGAAAATTTTTTTGAAATTTTTTTTTTGAAAATTTTTTTTTCAATTTTTTTTTAAATTTTTTTTTTTGAAATTTTTTTAAAACTTTTATTTGAAAATTTTTTTTTTGAATTTTTTTTTTCAATTTTTTTTAAATTTTTTTTTATTTTTTTTTAAATTTTTTTTCTTAATTTTTTTTTTAATTTTCTTTTTGAAAATTTTTTTTTGAGATTTTTTTTAAATTTTTTTTTGAAATCTTTTTTTTTGAAATTTTTTTTTTCGAAAATTTTTTTGAATTTTTTTTTGGATTTTTTTTTTAATTTTTAATTCGAAATTTTTTTTCCAATTTTTTTCAATTTTTTTTTTAATTTTTTTTTTAATTTTTTTTTTGAAATTTTTTTTAAATTTTTTTTTTGAAATTTTTTTTTCGAAAATTTTTTTGAAATTTTTTTTGGATTTTTTTTTAAATTTTTTTTTCGAAATTTTTTTTCGAATTTTTTTTAAAATTTTTTTTAAATTTTTTTTTTTAATTTTTTTTTTTTAATTTTTTTAAAATTTTTTTTGAAAATTTTTTTTTTTGAAATTTTTTTTTCGAAA
>OX101823.2:29666970-29681970 GCA_944452925.2 Chrysolina oricalcia | reverse complement strand
TTGAAAATTTTTTTAAATTTTTCCTTGAAAATTTTTTTTTTTGAAATTTTTTTTTTCGAAAATTTTTTTGAATTTTTTTTTGAATTTTTTTTTTGAAAATTTTTTTTTTGAAATTTTTTTTTTGAAATTTTTTTTTAAATTTTTTTTTAAATTTTTTTAAAGATTTTTTTGAATTTTTTTTTTGAAATTTTTTTAAATTTTTTTTTTTAATTTTTTTTCTTTGAAAATTTTTTTTTGAACTTTCTTTTTGAAAATTTTTTTTTTGAAATTTTTTTAAATTTTTTATTTGAAAATTTTTTTTTTAATTTTTTTTTTTTTAATTTTTTTGAAATTTTTTTTGAATTTTTTTTTTTGAAATTTTTTTTTCGAATTTTTTTTTAAATTTTTTTTTTAATTTTTTTTTTGAAATTTTTTTTAAATTTTTTTTTGAAATTTTTTTTTCGAAAATTTTTTTGAAATTTTTTTAAAATTTTTTTTTAAATTTTTTTTTCTTGAAAATTTTATTTTCGAATTTTCTTTTTGAAAATTTTTTTTTTATTTTTTATTTTTTTTTATTTTTATTTTTTTTTTGTTTTTGAATTTTTTTTTTGGAAATTCTTTCTGAATTTTTTTTAAATTTTTTTTTGAAATTTTTTTTTCGAAAATTTTTTTGAAATTTTTTTTAATTTTTTTTTTTAATTTTTTTTTCTTGAAAATTTTTTTTTCGAATTTTCTTTTTGAAAATTTTTTTTTAATTTTTTATTTTTTTTTATTTTTATTTTTTTTTTGTTTTTGAAATTTTTTTTTTTGAAATTTTTTCTGAATTTTTTTAAAATTTTTTTTTTAAATTTTTTTTTCAATTTTTTTAAAAATTTTTTTTTTCATTTTTTTTTGAAATTTTTTTTAAATTTTTATTTTGAAAATTTTTTTTTTGAACTTTTTTTTAAATTTTTTTTTGAAAATTTTTTTTTTGAAATTTTTTTTTCGAAAATTTTTTTGAAATTTTTTTAAATTTTTTTTTTTAATTTTTTTTTCTTGAAATTTTTTTTTTCGAATTTTCTCTTTGAAATTTTTTTTGAATTTTTTTTAAAATTTTTTTTCTTTTTTTTTTTTAATTTTCTTTTTGAAAAATTTTTTTTGAGATTTTTTTTAAATTTTTTTTTTGAACTTTTTTTTAAATTTTTTTTTGAAAATTTTTTTTTTGAAATTTTTTTTTCGAAAATTTTTTTGAAATTTTTTTAAATTTTTTTTTTTAATTTTTTTTTCTTGAAATTTTTTTTTTCGAATTTTCTCTTTGAAATTTTTTTTGAATTTTTTTTAAAATTTTTTTTCTTTTTTTTTTTTAATTTTCTTTTTGAAAAATTTTTTTTGAGATTTTTTTTAAATTTTTTTTTTGAAATCTTTTTTTTTGAAATTTTTTTTATCGAAAATTTTTTTGAAATTTTTTTTCGATTTTTTTCAATTTTTTTTTAAATTTTTTTTTTTTTTTTTTTGAAATTTTTTTTAATTTTTTTTTTTTAATTTTTTTTTCGAATTTTTTTTTGAAATTAAAAAAAAAATTGAAAAAAAAATCCGAAAAAAAATTTCGAAAATAAAATTTTTTTTTTCGAAAATTTTTTTGAATTTTTTTTTAAATTTTTTTTTGAAATTTTTTTAAATTTTTTTTTAAATTTTTTTTTCTTGAAAATTTTTTTTTCGAATTTTCTCTTTGAAATTTTTTTTTTGAATTTTTTTTTAAATTTTTTTTTATTTTTTTAAAAATTTTTTTTTAAATTTTTTACTTTTTTTTATTTTAATTTTTTTTTGTTTTTGAAATTTTTTTTTGGAAATTTTTTCTGAATTTTTTTAAAATTTTTTTTTTAATTTTTTTTTCGAAAATTTTTTTGAAATTTTTTTTGAAATTTTTTTTTTGAAAATTTTTTTTTCGAATTTGAAATTTTTTTTGAAATTTTTTTTTTAATTTTTTTTTTGAAATTTTTTTAAAATTTTTATTTGAAAATTTTTTTTTTTGAAATTTTTTTTTTCAATTTTTTAAAATTTTTTTTTATTTTTTTTTAATTTTTTTTTTAATTTTTTTTAAATTTTTTTTTTGAAATTTTTTTTTTTGAAATTTTTTTTTTCGAAAATTTTTTTGAAATTTTTTTTTTGAAAATTTTTTTTTCAATTTTTTTTTAAATTTTTTTTTTATTTTTTTTTTTGAAATTTTTTTAAAACTTTTATTTGAAAATTTTTTTTTTGAATTTTTTTTTTTCAATTTTTTTTAAATTTTTTTTTATTTTTTTTAAAATTTTTTTTAAAATTTTTTTTCTTTATTTTTTTTTTAATTTTCTTTTTGAAAATTTTTTTTTGAGATTTTTTTTAAATTTTTTTTTGAAATCTTTTTTTTTGAAATTTTTTTTTTCGAAAATTTTTTTGAAATTTTTTTTGGATTTTTTTTTTAATTTTTAATTCGAAATTTTTTTTCGAATTTTTTTTCAATTTTTTTTTAATTTTTTTTTTGAAATTTTTTTTAAATTTTTTTTTTGAAATTTTTTTTTTGAAATTTTTTTTTTCGAAAATTTTTTTGAAATTTTTTTTGGATTTTTTTTAAAATTTTTTTTTCGAAATTTTTTTTCGAATTTTTTTTAAAATTTTTTTTAAATTTTTTTTTTTAATTTTTTTTTTTTTTAATTTTTTAAAAATTTTTTTTGAACATTTTTTTTTTTGAAATTTTTTTTTCGAAAATTATTTTGAAATTTTTTTTAAAATTTTTTTTTAAATTTTTTTTTTGAAATTTTTTTTAAATTTTTTTTTGAAAATTTTTTTTTTTTTGAAATTTGTTTTTTCGAAAAAATTTTTGAAATTTTTTTTGAAATTTTTTTAAAATCTTTTTTGAAAATTTTTTTTTTGAAATTTTTTTCTTTTGAAATTTTTTTTTTCGAAAATTTTTTTGAAATTTTTTTTTCTAATTTTTTTTTTCGAAAATTTTTTTGAAATTTTTTCTGAATTTTTTTAAATTTTTTTTTAAATTTTTTTTTCTTGAAAATTTTTTTTTCGAATTTTTTTTTTCAATTTTTTTTTCGAAAATTTTTTTGAAATTTTTTTTTTGAAAATTTTTTTTTTTGAAATTTTTTTTTTTGAAATTTTTTTTCAATTTTTTTTAAATTTTTTTTGAAATTTTTTTTTTTGAAAATTTTTTTTTTGAAATTTTTTTTTTCGAAAATTTTTTTGAAATTTTTTTTTTGAAAATTTTTTTTTTTTGAAATTTTTTTTTTGAAATTTTTTTTTAATTTTTTTTTTTTTATTTTTTTTGAAGATTTTTTTAAAAATTTTTTTTGAAGATTTTTTTTTGAATTTTTTTTTAATTTTTTTTGAATTTTTTTTTTTTTGAAATTTTTTTTGAAATTTTTTTTGAAATTTTTTTTTTTGAAATTTATTTTGAAATTTTTTTTTTTTTGAAAATTTTTTTGAAATTTTTTTTTTCATTTTTTTTCGAATTTTTTTTTTCAATTTTTTTTTTAATTTTTTTTTCATTTTTTTTGAATTTTTTTTTTAAATTTTTTTTTAAATTTTTTTTTCGAAAATTTTTTTGAAATTTTTTTTGAAATTTTTTTTTTGAAAATTTTTTTGAAATTTTTTTTGAAATTTTTTTTTAATTTTTTTTGAAAATTTTTTTTTTGAATTTTTTTAAAATTTTTTTTTAAAAATTTTTTTTGAAAATTTTTTTTTGAATTTTTTTAAAATTTTTTTTAAAATTTTTTTTTTTAATTTTTTTTTTTAATTTTTTTAAAATTTTTTTTTGAAATTTTTTTAAATTTTTTTTTTAATTTTTTTTTCTTGAAAATTTTTTTTTCGAATTTTCTCTTTGAAATTTTTTTTTTGAATTTTTTTTAAAATTTTTTTTTGAAATTTTTTTTGAAATTTTTTTTTTAATTTTTTTTTTTGAAATTTTTTTTAAATTTTTTTTTGAAAATTTTTTCTTTGAAATTTTTTTAAAATTTTTATTTGAAAATTTTTTTTTTTTTAATTTTTTTTTTAAATTTTTTTTTATTTTTTTTTAATTTTTTTTTTTAATTTTTTTTAAATTTTTTTTTTGAAAATTTTTTTTTTGAAATTTTTTTTTTCGAAAATTTTTTTGAAATTTTTTTTTTGAAAATTTTTTTTTCAATTTTTTTATAAATTTTTTTTTTATTTTTTTTTTGAAATTTTTTTAAAACTTTTATTTGAAAATTTTTTTTTTCAATTTTTTTTAAATTTTTTTTTATTTTTTTTTAAATTTTTTTTAAAATTTTTTTTCTTTATTTTTTTTTAATTTTCTTTTTGAAAATTTTTTTTTGAGATTTTTTTTAAATTTTTTTTTTGAAATCTTTTTTTTTGATATTTTTTTGTTTGAAAATTTTTTTGAAATTTTTTTTGGATTTTTTTTTTAATTTTTAATACGAAATTTTTTTTCGAATTTTTTTTCAATTTTTTTTTTAATTTTTTTTTTCGAAAATTTTTTTGAAATTTTTTTTGGATTTTTTTTTTTTATTTTTTTTTCGAAATTTTTTTTCGAATTTTTTTTAAAATTTTTTTTAAATTTTTTTTTTTAATTTTTTTTTTTAATTTTTTTTAAATTTTTTTTGAAAATTTTTTTTTTTGAAATTTTTTTTTCGAAAATTATTTTGAAATTTTTTTTAAATTTTTTTTTTTAATTTTTTTTTTGAAATTTTTTTAAAATTTTTTTTTGAAATTTTTTTTTTTTTGAAATTTGTTTTTTCGAAAAATTTTTTGAAATTTTTTTTGAAATTTTTTTTTTGAAAATTTTTTTTTTTAAATTTTTTTTTTAATTTTTTTTTTAATTTTTTTTTATTTTTTTTTTGAATTATTTTTGAAATTTTTTTTCGAAAATTTTTTTTTTCGAAAATTTTTTTGAATTTTTTTTTGAATTTTTTTTTTTGAAAATTTTTTTAAATTTTTCCTTGAAAATTTTTTTTTTTGAAATTTTTTTTTTCGAAAATTTTTTTGAATTTTTTTTTGAATTTTTTTTTTGAAAATTTTTTTTTTGAAATTTTTTTTTATAAATTTTTTTTTAAATTTTTTTTTTAATTTTTTTTAAGATTTTTTTGAATTTTTTTTTTGAAATTTTTTTAAATTTTTTTTTTTAATTTTTTTTCTTTGAAAATTTTTTTTTGAACTTTCTTTTTGAAAATTTTTTTTTTGAAATTTTTTTTAAATTTTTTATTTGAAAATTTTTTTTTTAATTTTTTTTTTGAAAATTTTTTTGAAATTTTTTTTGAATTTTTTTTTTTGAAATTTTTTTTTCGAATTTTTTTTAAAATTTTTTTTTAAATTTTTTTTTTGAAATTTTTTTTAAATTTTTTTTTGAAATTTTTTTTTCGAAAATTTTTTTGAAATTTTTTTTAAATTTTTTTTTAAATTTTTTTTTCTTGAAAATTTTATTTTCGAATTTTCTTTTTGAAATTTTTTTTTTTATTTTTTATTTTTTTTTATTTTTATTTTTTTTTTGTTTTTGAATTTTTTTTTTGGAAATTCTTTCTGAATTTTTTTTAAATTTTTTTTTGAAATTTTTTTTTCGAAAATTTTTTTGAAATTTTTTTTAATTTTTTTTTTTAATTTTTTTTTCTTGAAAATTTTTTTTTCGAATTTTCTTTTTGAAAATTTTTTTTTAATTTTTAATTTTTTTTTATTTTTATTTTTTTTTTGTTTTTGAAATTTTTTTTTTTGAAATTTTTTCTGAATTTTTTTAAATTTTTTTTTAAATTTTTTTTTCAATTTTTTAAAAAATTTTTTTTTTCATTTTTTTTTGAAATTTTTTTTAAATTTTTATTTTGAAAATTTTTTTTTTGAACTTTTTTTAAATTTTTTTTTTGAAAATTTTTTTTTTGAAATTTTTTTTTCGAAAATTTTTTTGAAATTTTTTTAAAATTTTTTTTTAAATTTTTTTTTCTTGAAAATTTTTTTTTCGAATTTTCTCTTTGAAATTTTTTTTGAATTTTTTTTAAATTTTTTTTTATTTTTTTTAATTTTTTTTTATTTTTAATTTTTTTTATTTTAATTTTTTTTTGTTTTTGAAATTTTTTTTTGGAAATTTTTCCTGAATTTTTTTAAAATTTTTTTTTAAATTTTTTTTTGAAAATTTTTTTTTTGAAATTTTTTTTTTGAAATTTTGTTTTTCGAAAATTTTTTTGAAATTTTTTTTGAAATTTTTTTTTTGAAAATTTTTTTGAAATCTTTTTTTTCGAAAATTTTTTTGAATTTTTTTTTAAATTTTATTTTTGAAAATTTTTTTTTTTGAAATTTTTTGAAAATTTTTTTTAAAATTTATTTTTTCGAAATTTTTTTTTTTAAATTTTTTTTTTTATTTTTTTTTAAATTTTATTTTGGAAAATTTTTTTAAATTTTTTTTTTTAAATTTTTTTTTGAAATTTTTTTTTTTGAAAATTTTTTTGAAATTTTTTTTGAATTTTTTTATTTGAAATTTTTTTTCGAATTTTTTTTTTCAATTTTTTTAAAAATTTTTTTTTTTATTTTTTTTTTGAAATTTTTTTAAAATTTTTTTTTGAATTTTTTTTAAATTTTTTTTTTATTTTTTTTTCTTGAAAATTTTTTTTTCGAATTTTTTTTTTCGAATTTTTTTTCAATTTTTTTTTAAATTTTTTTTTTCATTTTTTTTTTGAAATTTTTCGAAAACTTTTTTTTTGAAATTTTTTTTTAATTTTTTTTTTGAAAATTTTTTTTTTGAAATTTTTTTTTTTGAAATTTTTTTTTTCGAAAATTTTTTTGAAATTTTTTTTGAAATTTTTTTTTTGAAAATTTTTCTGAAATTTTTTTTAAATTTTTTTTTTGAAAATTTTTTTTTTTGAAATTTTTTTTTTGAAATTTTTTTTTTCGAAAATTTTTTTGAAATTTTTTTTGAAATTTTTTTTTTTGAAAATTTTTTTGAAATTTTTTTTAAATTTTCTTTTTGAAATTTTTTTTTATTTTCTTTTTTGATGTTTTAATAATTTTTTTGAAAAATTTTTTTTTTAAATTTTTTTTAAAATTTTTTTTTAATTTTTTTTTATTTTTTTTAATTTTTTATTTTTTTTTTGAAATTTTTTTTATGGAAATTTCTTCTGAATTTTTTTTAAATTTTTTTTTCGAAATTTTTTTTCGAATTTTTTTGAAATTTTTTTTTTAATTTTTTTTTTTAATTTCATTATTTTTTTTTGAACATTTTTTTTTTCAATTTTTTTTAATTTTTTTTAAATTTTTTTTTTTTAAATTTTTTTTTTGAATTTTTTTTTAAATTTTTTTTTTTATTTTTTTTCTTGAAAATTTTTTTTTCGAATTTTTTTTTTCAATTTTTTTTAAATTTTTTTTTTGAAATTTTTTTGAAATTTTTTTTTCAATTTTTTTTAAAATTTATTTTTTCGAAAATTTTTTTTTCAATTTTTTTTAAAATTTTTTTTAAAATTTTATTTTGGAATTTTTTTTTAAATTTTTTTTTTTAAAGTTTTTTTTTTGAAATTTTTTTTTTTGAAATTTTTTTGAAATTTTTTTTTTGAAAATTTTTTTTTTCAATTTTTTTTTTAATTTTTTTTTTGAAATTTTTTTGAAATTTTTTTTTCAATTTTTTTTAAAATTTATTTTTTCGAAAATGTTTTTTTCAATTTTTTTTAAAATTTTTTTTAAAATTTTATTTTGGAATTTTTTTTTAAATTTTTTTTTTAAAGTTTTTTTTTTGAAATTTTTTTTTTTGAAAATTTTTTTGAAATTTTTTTTGAATTTTTTTTAAAATTTATTTTTTCAAATTTTTTTTTTCAATTTTTTTTAAAATTTTTTTTAAAATTTTATTTTGGAATTTTTTTTTAAATTTTTTTTTTTAATTTTTTTTTTGAAATTTTTTTTTTTGAAAATTTTTTTGAAATTTTTTTTGAATTTTTTTTTTGAAATTTTTTTAAAATTTTTTTTTGAACATTTTTTTTCAATTTTTTTTAAATTTTTTTCTTTGAATTTTTTTTTTGAAATTTTGTTTTTCGAAAATTTTTTTGAAATTTTTTTTGAAATTTTTTTTTTGAAAATTTTTTTGAAATCTTTTTTTTCGAAAATTTTTTTGAATTTTTTTTTAAATTTTTTTTTTGAAAATTTTTTTTTTTTTAATTTTTTTTTTTGAAAATTTTTTTAAAATTTTTTTTTATTTTTTTTAATTTTTTATTTTTTTTTTATTTTTTTTTGAAATTTTTTTTATGGAAATTTCTTCTGAATTTTTTTTAAATTTTTTTTTCGAAATTTTTTTTCGAATTTTTTTTAAATTTTTTTTAAAAATTTTTCTTGAAAATTTTTTTTTTTCATTTTTTTTTGAAATTTTTTTGAAATTTTTTTTTTGAAAATTTTTTTTTAAAATTTTTTTTTAAATCTTTTTTTTGAAATTTTTTTTTTTTTTTTTTTTTTTTTTTAAATTTTTTTTTTCGAAAATTTTTTTGAAATTTTTTTTTTTAATTTTTTTTTTGAAATTTTTTTAAATTTTTTTTTGAACATTTTTTTTTCAATTTTTTTTTTCAATTTTTTTAAAAATTTTTTTTTAAATTTTTTTTTTGAAATTTTTTTGAAATTTTTTTTTTCAATTTTTTTTAAAATTTATTTTTTCGAAATTTTTTTTTTAAATTTTTTTAAAAATTTTTTTTAAAATTTTATTTTGGAAAATTTTTTAAAATTTTTTTTTTTATTTTTTTTTTAAATTTTTTTTTTTGAAAATTTTTTTGAAATTTTTTTTGAATTTTTTTTTTTGAAATTTTTTTCGAATTTTTTTTTTCAATTTTTTTTTAAATTTTTTTTAAATTTTTTTTTGAATTCTTTTTTTAATTTTTTTTTTATTTTTTTTTCTTGAAATTTTTTTTTCGAATTTTTTTTTTCAATTTTTTTGAAATTTTTTTTTTCGAAAATTTTTTGAATTTTTTTTTAAATTTTTTTTTTGAAATTTTTTTTTTTTGAAATTTTTTTTTTGAAATTTTTTTTTTCGAAATTTTTTTTGAAATTTTTTTTCGGATTTTTTTTTTGAAATTTTTTCTGAATTTTTTTAAAATTTTTTTTAAATTTTTTTTTTCTTGAAAATTTTTTTTTCGAATTTTTTTTTCAATTATTTTTTAAATTTTTTTTTTTCATTTTTTTCGAATTTTTTTTTAAATTTTTTTTTTGAAAACTTTTTTTTTTAATTTTTTTTTTTATTTTTTTTTTGAAATTTTTTTGAAATTTTTTTTCGAATTTTTTTAAAAATTTTTTTTTTAATTTTTTTTTTTGAAATTTTTTTAATTTTTTTTTTTGAAAAATTTTTTTTGAAATTTTTTTTTTCAATTTTTTTTAAATTTTTTTTTGAAAATTTTTTTTTTTGAAAATTTTTTAAAATTTTTATTTGAAAATTTTTTTTTTTGAAATTTTTTTTTCAATTTTTTTTAAATTTTTTTTTATTTTTTTTAAATTTTATTTTTAAATTTTTTTTAATTTTTTATTTGAAAATTTTTTTTTTGAAATTTTTTTTTTCGAAAATTTTTTTGAAATTTTTTTTTTGAAAATTTTTTTTTCGATTTTTTTTTTCAATTTTTTTTTAAATTTTTTTTTTTATTTTTTTTTTTGAAATTTTTTTTTTTTCAATTTTTTTTAAATTTTTTTTTAAACATTTTTTTAAAGATTTTTTTGAAATTTTTTTAAAATTTTTTATTTTAATTTTTTTTTCTTTGAAAATTTTTTTTTTTATTTTCTTTTTGAAAATTTTTTTTTGAAATTTTTTTTAAATTTTTTTTTTGAAATTTTTTTTTGAATTTTTTTTTCGAAATTTTTTTTCGATTTTTTTCAATTTTTTTTTAAATTTTTTTTTTAATTTTTTTTTTTGAAATTTTTTTTAATTTTTTTTTTTTAATTTTTTTTTCGAAATTTTTCTTGAAATTTAAAAAAAAATTGAAAAAAAATTTCGAAAATAAAATTTTTTTTTTCGAAAATTTTTTTGAAATTTTTTTTGAAATTTTTTTAAATTTTTTTTTAAATTTTTTTTCCTTGAAAATTTTTTTTTCGAATTTTCTCTTTGAAATTTTTTTTTTGAATTTTTTTTTAAATTTTTTTTTATTTTTTTTAAAATTTTTTTTTAAATTTTTTACTTTTTTTTATTTTAATTTTTTTTTGTTTTTGAAATTTTTTTTTGGAAATTTTTTCTGAATTTTTTTAAATTTTTTTTTTAAATTTTTTTTTCGAAAATTTTTTTGAAATTTTTTTTGAAATTTTTTTTTTGAAAATTTTTTTTTCGAATTTGAAATTTTTTTTGAAATTTTTTTTTTAATTTTTTTTTTTGAAATTTTTTTTCAATTTTTTTTAAATTTTGTTTGAAATTTTTTTTTTTGAAAATTTTTTTTTTGAAATTTTTTTTTTCGAAAATTTTTTTGAAATTTTTTTTTTGAAAAATTTTTTTTTTTGAAATTTTTTTTTTTGAAATTTTTTTTAAATTTTTTTTTTTAATTTTTTTTTTATTTTTTCAAAAATTTTTTTTGAAAATTTTTTTTTGAATTTTTTTTAAATTTTTTTTGAATTTTTTTTTTTTTTGAAATTTTTTTTGAAATTTTTTTTGAAATTTTTTTTTTTGAAATTTATTTTGAAATTTTTTTTTTTTGAAAATTTTTTTGAAATTTTTTTTTTCATTTTTTTTCGAATTTTTTTTTTCAATTTTTTTTTTAATTTTTTTTCATTTTTTTGAAATTTTTTTTGAATTTTTTTTTTTGAAATTTTTTTTTCGAATTTTTTTTAAAATTTTTTTTTAAATTTTTTTTTTGAAATTTTTTTTAAATTTTTTTTTGAAATTTTTTTTTCGAAAATTTTTTTGAAATTTTTTTTAAATTTTTTTTTAAATTTTTTTTTCTTGAAAATTTTATTTTCGAATTTTCTTTTTGAAATTTTTTTTTTTATTTTTTATTTTTTTTTATTTTTATTTTTTTTTTGTTTTTGAATTTTTTTTTTGGAAATTCTTTCTGAATTTTTTTTAAATTTTTTTTTGAAATTTTTTTTTCGAAAATTTTTTTGAAATTTTTTTTAATTTTTTTTTTTAA
This sequence comes from Chrysolina oricalcia, assembly GCA_944452925.2. Lineage (NCBI taxonomy): Eukaryota > Metazoa > Arthropoda > Insecta > Coleoptera > Chrysomelidae > Chrysolina > Chrysolina oricalcia. Next base: position 29,670,940 of record OX101823.2, on the reverse strand, counting down.
TTTTTTTTTCTTGAAAATTTTTTTTTCGAATTTTCTTTTTGAAAATTTTTTTTTAATTTTTAATTTTTTTTTATTTTTATTTTTTTTTTGTTTTTGAAATTTTTTTTTTTGAAATTTTTTCTGAATTTTTTTAAATTTTTTTTTAAATTTTTTTTTCAATTTTTTAAAAAATTTTTTTTTTCATTTTTTTTTGAAATTTTTTTTAAATTTTTATTTTGAAAATTTTTTTTTTGAACTTTTTTTAAATTTTTTTTTTGAAAATTTTTTTTTTGAAATTTTTTTTTCGAAAATTTTTTTGAAATTTTTTTAAAATTTTTTTTTAAATTTTTTTTTCTTGAAAATTTTTTTTTCGAATTTTCTCTTTGAAATTTTTTTTGAATTTTTTTTAAATTTTTTTTTATTTTTTTTAATTTTTTTTTATTTTTAATTTTTTTTATTTTAATTTTTTTTTGTTTTTGAAATTTTTTTTTGGAAATTTTTCCTGAATTTTTTTAAAATTTTTTTTTAAATTTTTTTTTGAAAATTTTTTTTTTGAAATTTTTTTTTTGAAATTTTGTTTTTCGAAAATTTTTTTGAAATTTTTTTTGAAATTTTTTTTTTGAAAATTTTTTTGAAATCTTTTTTTTCGAAAATTTTTTTGAATTTTTTTTTAAATTTTATTTTTGAAAATTTTTTTTTTTGAAATTTTTTGAAAATTTTTTTTAAAATTTATTTTTTCGAAATTTTTTTTTTTAAATTTTTTTTTTTATTTTTTTTTAAATTTTATTTTGGAAAATTTTTTTAAATTTTTTTTTTTAAATTTTTTTTTGAAATTTTTTTTTTTGAAAATTTTTTTGAAATTTTTTTTGAATTTTTTTATTTGAAATTTTTTTTCGAATTTTTTTTTTCAATTTTTTTAAAAATTTTTTTTTTTATTTTTTTTTTGAAATTTTTTTAAAATTTTTTTTTGAATTTTTTTTAAATTTTTTTTTTATTTTTTTTTCTTGAAAATTTTTTTTTCGAATTTTTTTTTTCGAATTTTTTTTCAATTTTTTTTTAAATTTTTTTTTTCATTTTTTTTTTGAAATTTTTCGAAAACTTTTTTTTTGAAATTTTTTTTTAATTTTTTTTTTGAAAATTTTTTTTTTGAAATTTTTTTTTTTGAAATTTTTTTTTTCGAAAATTTTTTTGAAATTTTTTTTGAAATTTTTTTTTTGAAAATTTTTCTGAAATTTTTTTTAAATTTTTTTTTTGAAAATTTTTTTTTTTGAAATTTTTTTTTTGAAATTTTTTTTTTCGAAAATTTTTTTGAAATTTTTTTTGAAATTTTTTTTTTTGAAAATTTTTTTGAAATTTTTTTTAAATTTTCTTTTTGAAATTTTTTTTTATTTTCTTTTTTGATGTTTTAATAATTTTTTTGAAAAATTTTTTTTTTAAATTTTTTTTAAAATTTTTTTTTAATTTTTTTTTATTTTTTTTAATTTTTTATTTTTTTTTTGAAATTTTTTTTATGGAAATTTCTTCTGAATTTTTTTTAAATTTTTTTTTCGAAATTTTTTTTCGAATTTTTTTGAAATTTTTTTTTTAATTTTTTTTTTTAATTTCATTATTTTTTTTTGAACATTTTTTTTTTCAATTTTTTTTAATTTTTTTTAAATTTTTTTTTTTTAAATTTTTTTTTTGAATTTTTTTTTAAATTTTTTTTTTTATTTTTTTTCTTGAAAATTTTTTTTTCGAATTTTTTTTTTCAATTTTTTTTAAATTTTTTTTTTGAAATTTTTTTGAAATTTTTTTTTCAATTTTTTTTAAAATTTATTTTTTCGAAAATTTTTTTTTCAATTTTTTTTAAAATTTTTTTTAAAATTTTATTTTGGAATTTTTTTTTAAATTTTTTTTTTTAAAGTTTTTTTTTTGAAATTTTTTTTTTTGAAATTTTTTTGAAATTTTTTTTTTGAAAATTTTTTTTTTCAATTTTTTTTTTAATTTTTTTTTTGAAATTTTTTTGAAATTTTTTTTTCAATTTTTTTTAAAATTTATTTTTTCGAAAATGTTTTTTTCAATTTTTTTTAAAATTTTTTTTAAAATTTTATTTTGGAATTTTTTTTTAAATTTTTTTTTTAAAGTTTTTTTTTTGAAATTTTTTTTTTTGAAAATTTTTTTGAAATTTTTTTTGAATTTTTTTTAAAATTTATTTTTTCAAATTTTTTTTTTCAATTTTTTTTAAAATTTTTTTTAAAATTTTATTTTGGAATTTTTTTTTAAATTTTTTTTTTTAATTTTTTTTTTGAAATTTTTTTTTTTGAAAATTTTTTTGAAATTTTTTTTGAATTTTTTTTTTGAAATTTTTTTAAAATTTTTTTTTGAACATTTTTTTTCAATTTTTTTTAAATTTTTTTCTTTGAATTTTTTTTTTGAAATTTTGTTTTTCGAAAATTTTTTTGAAATTTTTTTTGAAATTTTTTTTTTGAAAATTTTTTTGAAATCTTTTTTTTCGAAAATTTTTTTGAATTTTTTTTTAAATTTTTTTTTTGAAAATTTTTTTTTTTTTAATTTTTTTTTTTGAAAATTTTTTTAAAATTTTTTTTTATTTTTTTTAATTTTTTATTTTTTTTTTATTTTTTTTTGAAATTTTTTTTATGGAAATTTCTTCTGAATTTTTTTTAAATTTTTTTTTCGAAATTTTTTTTCGAATTTTTTTTAAATTTTTTTTAAAAATTTTTCTTGAAAATTTTTTTTTTTCATTTTTTTTTGAAATTTTTTTGAAATTTTTTTTTTGAAAATTTTTTTTTAAAATTTTTTTTTAAATCTTTTTTTTGAAATTTTTTTTTTTTTTTTTTTTTTTTTTTAAATTTTTTTTTTCGAAAATTTTTTTGAAATTTTTTTTTTTAATTTTTTTTTTGAAATTTTTTTAAATTTTTTTTTGAACATTTTTTTTTCAATTTTTTTTTTCAATTTTTTTAAAAATTTTTTTTTAAATTTTTTTTTTGAAATTTTTTTGAAATTTTTTTTTTCAATTTTTTTTAAAATTTATTTTTTCGAAATTTTTTTTTTAAATTTTTTTAAAAATTTTTTTTAAAATTTTATTTTGGAAAATTTTTTAAAATTTTTTTTTTTATTTTTTTTTTAAATTTTTTTTTTTGAAAATTTTTTTGAAATTTTTTTTGAATTTTTTTTTTTGAAATTTTTTTCGAATTTTTTTTTTCAATTTTTTTTTAAATTTTTTTTAAATTTTTTTTTGAATTCTTTTTTTAATTTTTTTTTTATTTTTTTTTCTTGAAATTTTTTTTTCGAATTTTTTTTTTCAATTTTTTTGAAATTTTTTTTTTCGAAAATTTTTTGAATTTTTTTTTAAATTTTTTTTTTGAAATTTTTTTTTTTTGAAATTTTTTTTTTGAAATTTTTTTTTTCGAAATTTTTTTTGAAATTTTTTTTCGGATTTTTTTTTTGAAATTTTTTCTGAATTTTTTTAAAATTTTTTTTAAATTTTTTTTTTCTTGAAAATTTTTTTTTCGAATTTTTTTTTCAATTATTTTTTAAATTTTTTTTTTTCATTTTTTTCGAATTTTTTTTTAAATTTTTTTTTTGAAAACTTTTTTTTTTAATTTTTTTTTTTATTTTTTTTTTGAAATTTTTTTGAAATTTTTTTTCGAATTTTTTTAAAAATTTTTTTTTTAATTTTTTTTTTTGAAATTTTTTTAATTTTTTTTTTTGAAAAATTTTTTTTGAAATTTTTTTTTTCAATTTTTTTTAAATTTTTTTTTGAAAATTTTTTTTTTTGAAAATTTTTTAAAATTTTTATTTGAAAATTTTTTTTTTTGAAATTTTTTTTTCAATTTTTTTTAAATTTTTTTTTATTTTTTTTAAATTTTATTTTTAAATTTTTTTTAATTTTTTATTTGAAAATTTTTTTTTTGAAATTTTTTTTTTCGAAAATTTTTTTGAAATTTTTTTTTTGAAAATTTTTTTTTCGATTTTTTTTTTCAATTTTTTT
>OX101823.2:29656970-29661970 GCA_944452925.2 Chrysolina oricalcia | reverse complement strand
AAATTTTTTTTGAATTTTTTTTAAAATTTATTTTTTCAAATTTTTTTTTTCGAATTTTTTTAAAATTTTTTTTAAAAATTTTTCTTGAAAATTTTTTTTTTTCATTTTTTTTTGAAATTTTTTTGAAATTTTTTTTTTGAAATTTTTTTTTTAAAATTTTTTTTTAAATCTTTTTTTTGAAATTTTTTTTTTTTTTTATTTTTTTTTTGAAATTTTTTTTTTCGAAAATTTTTTTGAAATTTTTTTTTTAAATTTTTTTTTTGAAATTTTTTTAAATTTTTTTTTGAACATTTTTTTTTCAATTTTTTTTTTCGATTTTTTTAAAAATTTTTTTTTAAATTTTTTTTTTGAAATTTTTTTGAAATTTTTTTTTTCAATTTTTTTTAAAATTTATTTTTTCGAAATTTTTTTTTTAAATTTTTTTAAAAATTTTTTTTAAAATTTTATTTTGGAAAATTTTTTAAAATTTTTTTTTTTATTTTTTTTTTAAATTTTTTTTTTTGAAAATTTTTTTGAAATTTTTTTTGAATTTTTTTTTTTGAAATTTTTTTCGAATTTTTTTTTTCAATTTTTTTTTAAATTTTTTTTAAATTTTTTTTTGAATTCTTTTATTAATTTTTTTTTTATTTTTTTTTCTTGAAATTTTTTTTTCGAATTTTTTTTTTCAATTTTTTTGAAATTTTTTTTTTCGAAAATTTTTTGAAATTTTTTTTAAATTTTTTTTTTGAAATTTTTTTTTTTTGAAATTTTTTTTTTGAAATTTTTTTTTTCGAAATTTTTTTTGAAATTTTTTTTCGGATTTTTTTTTTGAAATTTTTTCTGAATTTTTTTTAAATTTTTTTTAAATTTTTTTTTTCTTGAAAATTTTTTTTTCGAATTTTTTTTTCAATTATTTTTTAAATTTTTTTTTTTCATTTTTTTCGAATTTTTTTTTAAATTTTTTTTTTGAAAACTTTTTTTTTTAATTTTTTTTTTTATTTTTTTTTTGAAATTTTTTTGAAATTTTTTTTCGAATTTTTTTAAAAATTTTTTTTTTAATTTTTTTTTTTGAAATTTTTTTAATTTTTTTTTTTGAAAAATTTTTTTTGAAATTTTTTTTTTCAATTTTTTTTTAATTTTTTTTTGAAAATTTTTTTTTTGAAAATTTTTTAAAATTTTTATTTGAAAATTTTTTTTTTTTGAAATTTTTTTTTCAATTTTTTTTAAATTTTTTTTTATTTTTTTTAAATTTTATTTTTAAATTTTTTTTAATTTTTTATTTGAAAATTTTTTTTTTGAAATTTTTTTTTTCGAAAATTTTTTTGAAATTTTTTTTTTGAAAATTTTTTTTTCGATTTTTTTTTTCAATTTTTTTTAAAATTTTTTTTTTTATTTTTTTTTTGAAATTTTTTTTTTTTCAATTTTTTTTAAATTTTTTTTTAAACATTTTTTTAAAGATTTTTTTGAAATTTTTTTAAAATTTTTTATTTTAATTTTTTTTTCTTTGAAATTTTTTTTTTTTATTTTCTTTTTGAAAATTTTTTTTTGAAATTTTTTTTAAATTTTTTTTTTGAAATTTTTTTTTGAATTTTTTTTTCGAAATTTTTTTTCGATTTTTTTCAATTTTTTTTTAAATTTTTTTTTTAATTTTTTTTTTTGAAATTTTTTTTAATTTTTTTTTTTAAATTTTTTTTTCGAAATTTTTCTTGAAATTTAAAAAAAAATTGAAAAAAAAATCGAAAAAAAATTTCGAAAATAAAATTTTTTTTTTCGAAAATTTTTTTGAAATTTTTTTTGAAATTTTTTTAAATTTTTTTTTAAATTTTTTTTCCTTGAAAATTTTTTTTTCGAATTTTCTCTTTGAAATTTTTTTTTTGAATTTTTTTTTAAATTTTTTTTTATTTTTTTTAAAATTTTTTTTTAAATTTTTTACTTTTTTTTATTTTAATTTTTTTTTGTTTTTGAAATTTTTTTTTGGAAATTTTTTCTGAATTTTTTTAAATTTTTTTTTTTAATTTTTTTTTCGAAAATTTTTTTGAAATTTTTTTTGAAATTTTTTTTTTGAAATTTTTTTTTTCGAATTTGAAATTTTTTTTGAAATTTTTTTTTTAATTTTTTTTTTTGAAATTTTTTTTCAATTTTTTTTAAATTTTGTTTGAAATTTTTTTTTTTGAAAATTTTTTTTTTGAAATTTTTTTTTTCGAAAATTTTTTTGAAATTTTTTTTTTGAAAAATTTTTTTTTTTGAAATTTTTTTTTTTGAAATTTTTTTTAAATTTTTTTTTTTAATTTTTTTTTTTATTTTTTCAAAAATTTTTTTTGAAAATTTTTTTTTTGAATTTTTTTTAAATTTTTTTTGAATTTTTTTTTTTTTTGAAATTTTTTTTGAAATTTTTTTTTTTGAAATTTATTTTGAAATTTTTTTTTTTTGAAAATTTTTTTGAAATTTTTTTTTTCATTTTTTTTCGAATTTTTTTTTTCAATTTTTTTTTTAATTTTTTTTCATTTTTTTTTGAAATTTTTTTTAAAATTTTTTTTTAAATTTTTTTTTCGAAAATTTTTTTGAAATTTTTTTTGAAATTTTTTGTTTGAAAATTTTTTTTGAAATTTTTTTTGAATTTTTTTTTTAATTTTTTTTCATTTTTTTTTGAAATTTTTTTTAAAATTTTTTTTTAAATTTTTTTTTCGAAAATTTTTTTGAAATTTTTTTTGAAATTTTTTGTTTGAAAATTTTTTTTGAAATTTTTTTTAAATTTTTTTTTGAAATTTTTTTAAATTTTTTTTTTAATTTTTTTTTTCTTGAAAATTTTTTTTTCGAATTTTCTCTTTAAAATTTTTTTTTTGAATTTTTTTTTAAATTTTTTTTTATTTTTTTTAAATTTTTTTTTAAATTTTTTACTTTTTTTTATTTTAATTTTTTTTTGTTTTTGAAATTTTTTTTTGGAAATTTTTTCTGAATTTTTTTTAAATTTTTTTTTAAATTTTTTTTTCGAAAATTTTTTTGAAATTTTTTTTGAAATTTTTTTTTTGAAAATTTTTTTTTCGAATTTTTTTTTGAAATTTTTTTTGAAATTTTTTTTTTGATTTTTTTTTTTGAAATTTTTTTTAAATTTTTTTTTGAAAATTTTTTTTTTGAAATTTTTTTAAAATTTTTATTTGAAAATTTTTTTTTTTGAAATTTTTTTTTTCAATTTTTTTAAAATTTTTTTTAATTTTTTTTAAAATTTTTTTTTAAATTTTTTTTCTTTATTTTTTTTTAATTTTCTTTTTGAAAATTTTTTTTTTGAAATTTTTTTTTTCGAAAATTTTTTTGAAATATTTTTTTTGAAAATTTTTTTTTCAATTTTTTTTTAAATTTTTTTTTTTATTTTTTTTTTTATTTTTTTTAAAACTTTTATTTGAAAATTTTTTTTTTGAAATTTTTTTTTTCAATTTTTTTAAAATTTTTTTTAATTTTTTTTTAAATTTTTTTTAAAATTTTTTTTCTTTATTTTTTTTTAATTTTCTTTTTGGAAATTTTTTTTTGAGATTTTTTTTAAATTTTTTTTTTGAAATCTTTTTTTTTTATATTTTTTTTTTCGAAAATTTTTTTGAAATTTTTTTTGGATTTTTTTTTTATTTTTAATTCGAAATTTTTTTTCGAATTTTTTTTCAATTTTTTTTTTAATTTTTTTTTTTAATTTTTTTTTTGAAATTTTTTTTAAATTTTTTTTTTGAAATTTTTTTTTTGAAATTTTTTTTTTCGAAAATTTTTTTGAAATTTTTTTTGGATTTTTTTAAAAATTTTTTTTTCGAAATTTTTTTTCGAATTTTTTTTAAAATTTTTTTTAAATTTTTTTTTTTTATTTTTTTTTTTAATTATTTTAAAATTTTTTTTGAAATTTTTTTTTTTTGAAATTTTTTTTTCGAAAATTATTTTGAATTTTTTTATAAATTTTTTTTTTGAAATTTTTTAAAAATTAATTTTGAAAATTTTTTTTTTTAAATTTGTTTTTTCGAAAAATTTTTTGAAATTTTTTTTGAAATTTTTTTTTTGAAAATTTTTTTTTTTAAATTTTTTTTTAAATTTTCTTTTTGAAAATTTTTTTTTGAGATTTTTTTTAAATTTTTTTTTTGAAATCTTTTTTTTTGATATTTTTTTTTTTGAAAATTTTTTTGAAATTTTTTTTGGATTTTTTTTTTTAATTTTTAATTCGAAATTTTTTTTCGAATTTTTTTTCAATTTTTTTTTTAATTTTTTTTTTTATTTTTTTTTTGAAATTTTTTTTAAATTTTTTTTTTGAAATTTTTTTTTTGAAATTTTTTTTTTCGAAAATTTTTTTGAAATTTTTTTTGGATTTTTTTAAAAATTTTTTTTTCGAAATTTTTTTTTTAATTTTTTTCAAAATTTTTTTTAAATTTTTTTTTTTAATTTTTTTTTTTTAATTTTTTTAAAATTTTTTTTGAAAATTTTTTTTTTTTTAATTTTTTTTTCGAAAATTATTTTGAAATTTTTTTTAAAATTTTTTTTTAAATTTTTTTTTTGAAATTTTTTTAAAATTTTTTTTTGAAAATTTTTTTTTTTTGAAATTTTTTTTCGAAATTTTTTTTTGAAAATTTTTTTTTGAAATTTTTTTGAAAATTTTTTTTTGAAATTTTTTTTTCAATTTTTTTTTTCAATTTTTTTTAAAATTTTTTTTTAAATTTTTTTTTTGAAATATTTTTGAAATTTTTTTGAAATTTTTTTTTTCAATTTTTTTTAAAATTTATTTTTTCGAAATTTTTTTTTAAAATTTTTTTTAAAATTTTTTTAAAAATTTTATTTTGGAAAATTTTTTTAAATTTTTTTTTTTTATTTTTTTTTTAAATTTTTTTTTTTTGAAAATTTTTTTGAAATTTTTTTTGAATTTTTTTTTTGAAATTTTTTTCGAATTTTTTTTTTCAATTTTTTTTAAAATTTTTTTTGAATTCTTTTTTTAATTTTTTTTTTATTTTTTTTTCTTGAAATTTTTTTTTCGAATTTTTTTTTTCAATTTTTTTGAA
>OX101823.2:29646970-29651970 GCA_944452925.2 Chrysolina oricalcia | reverse complement strand
TTTTCTTTGAAAATTTTTTTTTTTTATTTTCTTTTTGAAAATTTTTTTTTGAAATTTTTTTTAAATTTTTTTTTTGAAATTTTTTTTTGAATTTTTTTTTCGAAATTTTTTTTCGATTTTTTTCAATTTTTTTTTAAATTTTTTTTTTAATTTTTTTTTTTTAATTTTTTTTAATTTTTTTTTTAAATTTTTTTTTCGAATTTTTTTTTTGAAATTTAAAAAAAAAATGAAAAAAAAATCCGAAAAAAAATTTCGAAAATAAAATTTTTTTTTTTCGAAAATTTTTTTGAAATTTTTTTTAAATTTTTTTTTGAAATTTTTTTAAATTTTTTTTTAAATTTTTTTTTCTTGAAAATTTTTTTTTCGAATTTTCTCTTTGAAATTTTTTTTTTGAATTTTTTTTAAATTTTTTTTTATTTTTTTTAAAATTTTTTTTAAAATTTTTTACTTTTTTTTATTTTAATTTTTTATTGTTTTTGAAATTTTTTTTTGGGAATTTTTTCTGAATTTTTTTAAAATTTTTTTTTAAATTTTTTTTTCGAAAATTTTTTTGAAATTTTTTTTGAAATTTTTTTTTTGAAAATTTTTTTTTCGAATTTGAAATTTTTTTTCAAATTTTTTTTTTAATTTTTTTTTTGAAATTTTTTTTAAATTTTTTTTGAAAATTTTTTTTTTGAAATTTTTTTAAAATTTTTATTTGAAAATTTTTTTTTTTGAAATTTTTTTTTTCAATTTTTTTAAATTTTTTTTTATTTTTTTTTAATTTTTTTTTTAATTTTTTTAAAATTTTTTTTTTTTAATTTTTTTTTTTGAAATTTTTTTTTTCGAAAATTTTTTTGAAATTTTTTTTTGAAAATTTTTTTTTCAATTTTTTTTTAAATTTTTTTTTAAATTTTTTTTTCTTGAAAATTTTTTTTTCGAATTTTCTCTTTGAAATTTTTTTTTTGAATTTTTTTTTAAATTTTTTTTTATTTTTTTTTTAATTTTTTTTAAAATTTTTTACTTTTTTTTATTTTAATTTTTTTGTTTTTGAAATTTTTTTTTGGAAATTTTTTCTGAATTTTTTTAAAATTTTTTTTTAAATTTTTTTTTCGAAAATTTTTTTGAAATTTTTTTTGAAATTTTTTTTTTGAAAATTTTTTTTTCGAATTTGAAATTTTTTTTGAAATTTTTTTTTTTAATTTTTTTTTTTGAAATTTTTTTAAAATTTTTTTTTGAAAATTTTTTTTTTGAAATTTTTTTAAAATTTTTATTTGAAAATTTTTTTTTTTGAAATTTTTTTTTTCAATTTTTTTAAATTTTTTTTTATTTTTTTTTAATTTTTTTTTTAATTTTTTTAAAATTTTTTTTTTGAAAATTTTTTTTTTGAAATTTTCTCTTTGAAATTTTTTTTTTGAATTTTTTTTTAAATTTTTTTTTATTTTTTTTAAAATTTTTTTTAAAATTTTTTACTTTTTTTTATTTTAATTTTTTTTTGTTTTTGAAATTTTTTTTTGGAAATTTTTTCTGAATTTTTTTAAAATTTTTTTTTAAATTTTTTTTTCGAAAATTTTTTTGAAATTTTTTTTGAAATTTTTTTTGAAATTTTTTTTTTGAAAATTTTTTTTTCGAATTTTTTTTTGAAATTTTTTTTGAAATTTTTTTTTTAATTTTTTTTTTTGAAATTTTTTTTTTCAATTTTTTTCAATTTTTTTTATTTTTTTTTAATTTTTTTTTTAATTTTTTTTAAATTTTTTTTTTGAAAATTTTTTTTTTGAAATTTTTTTTTTCGAAAATTTTTTTGAAATATTTTTTTTGAAAATTTTTTTTTCAATTTTTTTTTAAATTTTTTTTTTTATTTTTTTTTTTATTTTTTTTAAAACTTTTATTTGAAAATTTTTTTTTTGAAATTTTTTTTTGAAATTTTTTTAAAATTTTTTTAAATTTTTTTTTAAATTTTTTTTAAAATTTTTTTTCTTTATTTTTTTTTAATTTTCTTTTTGAAAATTTTTTTTTGAGATTTTTTTTAAATTTTTTTTTTGAAATCTTTTTTTTTTATATTTTTTTTTTCGAAAATTTTTTTGAAATTTTTTTTGGATTTTTTTTTTATTTTTAATTCGAAATTTTTTTTCGAATTTTTTTTCAATTTTTTTTTTAATTTTTTTTTTTAATTTTTTTTTTGAAATTTTTTTTAAATTTTTTTTTTGAAATTTTTTTTTTGAAATTTTTTTTTTCGAAAATTTTTTTGAAATTTTTTTTGGATTTTTTTAAAAATTTTTTTTTCGAAATTTTTTTTCGAATTTTTTTTTAAATTTTTTTTAAATTTTTTTTTTTTTATTTTTTTTTTTAATTATTTTAAAATTTTTTTTGAAAATTTTTTTTTTTGAAATTTTTTTTTCGAAAATTATTTTGAATTTTTTTTTAAATTTTTTTTTTGAAATTTTTTAAAAATTTATTTTGAAAATTTTTTTTTTTAAATTTGTTTTTTCGAAAAATTTTTTGAAATTTTTTTTGAAATTTTTTTTTTGAAAATTTTTTTTTTGAAATTTTTTTTTAAATTTTCTTTTTGAAAATTTTTTTTTGAGATTTTTTTTAAATTTTTTTTTTGAAATCTTTTTTTTTGATATTTTTTTTTTTGAAAATTTTTTTGAAATTTTTTTTGGATTTTTTTTTTTAATTTTTAATTCGAAATTTTTTTTCGAATTTTTTTTCAATTTTTTTTTTAATTTTTTTTTTATTTTTTTTTTGAAATTTTTTTTAAATTTTTTTTTTGAAATTTTTTTTTTGAAATTTTTTTTTTCGAAAATTTTTTTGAAATTTTTTTTGGATTTTTTTAAAAATTTTTTTTTCGAAATTTTTTTTTTAATTTTTTTCAAAATTTTTTTAAAATTTTTTTTTTTTATTTTTTTTTTTTAATTTTTTTAAAATTTTTTTTGAAAATTTTTTTTTTTTAAATTTTTTTTTCGAAAATTATTTTGAAATTTTTTTTAAAATTTTTTTTTAAATTTTTTTTTTGAAATTTTTTTAAAATTTTTTTTTGAAAATTTTTTTTTTTTGAAATTTTTTTTGAAATTTTTTTTTGAAAATTTTTTTTTGAAATTTTTTTTTCAATTTTTTTTTTCAATTTTTTTTAAAATTTTTTTTTAAATTTTTTTTTTGAAATTTTTTTGAAATTTTTTTGAAATTTTTTTTTTCAATTTTTTTTAAAATTTATTTTTTCGAAATTTTTTTTTAAAATTTTTTTTTTTGAAAATTTTTTTGAAATTTTTTTTGAATTTTCTTTTTTGAAATTTTTTTCGAATTTTTTTTTTCAATTTTTTTTTTATTTTTTCTGAATTCTTTTTTTAATTTTTTTTTTATTTTTTTTCTTGAAATTTTTTTTTCGAATTTTTTTTTTCAATTTTTTTGAAATTTTTTTTTTCGAAAATTTTTTGAAATTTTTTTTAAATTTTTTTTTTGAAATTTTTTTTTTTTGAAATTTTTTTTTTTGAAATTTTTTTTTTCGAAATTTTTTTTGAAATTTTTTTTCGGATTTTTTTTTTGAAATTTTTTCTGAATTTTTTTTAAATTTTTTTTAAATTTTTTTTTCGAATTTTTTTTTCAATTATTTTTTAAATTTTTTTTTTCATTTTTTTTGAATTTTTTTTAAAATTTTTTTTTTGAAAACTTTTTTTTTTTAATTTTTTTTTTTATTTTTTTTTTGAAATTTTTTTGAAATTTTTTTTCGAATTTTTTTAAAAATTTTTTTTTTAATTTTTTTTTTTGAAATTTTTTAAATTTTTTTTTTTGAAAAATTTTTTTTGAAATTTTTTTTTTCAATTTTTTTAAAATTTTTTTTTGAAAATTTTTTTTTTTGAAATTTTTTTAAAATTTTTATTTGAAAATTTTTTTTTTTTGAAATTTTTTTTTTCAATTTTTTTTTAATTTTTTTTTATTTTTTTTAAATTTTATTTTTAAATTTTTTTTAATTTTTTTTTTGAAAATTTTTTTTTTGAAATTTTTTTTTTCGAAAATTTTTTTGAAATTTTTTTTTTGAAATTTTTTTTTTCGATTTTTTTTTCAATTTTTTTTTTAAATTTTTTTTTTAATTTTTTTTTTGAAATTTTTTTTTTTCAATTTTTTTTAAATTTTTTTTTTTAAATTTTTTTAAAGATTTTTTTTAAATTTTTTTTTTTGAAATTTTTTAAAAATTTTTCATTTTATTTTTTTTTTCTTTGAAAATTTTTTTTTTTATTTTCTTTTTGAAAATTTTTTTTTGAAATTTTTTTTAAATTTTTTTTTTGAAATTTTTTTTTGAATTTTTTTTTCGAAATTTTTTTTCGATTTTTTTCAATTTTTTTTTAAATTTTTTTTTAAATTTTTTTTTTGAAATTTTTTTAAAATTTTTTTTTGAAAATTTTTTTTTTTTGAAATTTTTTTTGAAATTTTTTTTTGAAAATTTTTTTTTGAAATTTTTTTTTCAATTTTTTTTTTCAATTTTTTTTAAAATTTTTTTTTAAATTTTTTTTTTGAAATTTTTTTGAAATTTTTTTGAAATTTTTTTTTTCAATTTTTTTTAAAATTTATTTTTTCGAAATTTTTTTTTAAAATTTTTTTTTTTGAAAATTTTTTTGAAATTTTTTTTGAATTTTCTTTTTTGAAATTTTTTTCGAATTTTTTTTTTCAATTTTTTTTTTATTTTTTCTGAATTCTTTTTTTAATTTTTTTTTTATTTTTTTTCTTGAAATTTTTTTTTCGAATTTTTTTTTTCAATTTTTTTGAAATTTTTTTTTTCGAAAATTTTTTGAAATTTTTTTTAAATTTTTTTTTTGAAATTTTTTTTTTTTGAAATTTTTTTTTTTGAAATTTTTTTTTTCGAAATTTTTTTTGAAATTTTTTTTCGGATTTTTTTTTTGAAATTTTTTCTGAATTTTTTTTAAATTTTTTTTAAATTTTTTTTTCGAATTTTTTTTTCAATTATTTTTTAAATTTTTTTTTTCATTTTTTTTGAATTTTTTTTTAAATTTTTTTTTTGAAAACTT
>OX101823.2:29636970-29641970 GCA_944452925.2 Chrysolina oricalcia | reverse complement strand
AAATTTTTTTTTTGAATTTTTTTTAAATTTTTTTTTATTTTTTTTTTAATTTTTTTTAAAATTTTTTACTTTTTTTTATTTTAATTTTTTATTGTTTTTGAAATTTTTTTTTGGAAATTTTTTCTGAATTTTTTTAAAATTTTTTTTTAAATTTTTTTTTCGAAAATTTTTTTGAAATTTTTTTTGAAATTTTTTTTTTGAAAATTTTTTTTTCGAATTTGAAATTTTTTTTCAAATTTTTTTTTAAATTTTTTTTTTGAAATTTTTTTTAAATTTTTTTTGAAAATTTTTTTTTTGAAATTTTTTTAAAATTTTTATTTGAAAATTTTTTTTTTTGAAATTTTTTTTTTCAATTTTTTTAAATTTTTTTTTATTTTTTTTTAATTTTTTTTTTTAATTTTTTTAAAATTTTTTTTTTTAAATTTTTTTTTTTGAAATTTTTTTTTTCGAAAATTTTTTTGAAATTTTTTTTTGAAAATTTTTTTTTCAATTTTTTTTTAAATTTTTTTTTAAATTTTTTTTTCTTGAAAATTTTTTTTTCGAATTTTCTCTTTGAAATTTTTTTTTTGAATTTTTTTTAAAATTTTTTTTTATTTTTTTTAAAAATTTTTTTTAAATTTTTTACTTTTTTTTATTTTAATTTTTTTGTTTTTGAAATTTTTTTTTGGAAATTTTTTCTGAATTTTTTTAAAATTTTTTTTTAAATTTTTTTTTCGAAAATTTTTTTGAAATTTTTTTTGAAATTTTTTTTTTGAAAATTTTTTTTTCGAATTTGAAATTTTTTTTGAAATTTTTTTTTTAATTTTTTTTTTTGAAATTTTTTTAAAATTTTTTTTTGAAAATTTTTTTTTTGAAATTTTTTTAAAATTTTTATTTGAAAATTTTTTTTTTTGAAATTTTTTTTTTCAATTTTTTTAAATTTTTTTTTATTTTTTTTTATTTTTTTTTTTTATTTTTTTAAAATTTTTTTTTTGAAAATTTTTTTTTTGAAATTTTCTCTTTGAAATTTTTTTTTTAAATTTTTTTTTAAATTTTTTTTTATTTTTTTTAAAATTTTTTTTAAAATTTTTTACTTTTTTTTATTTTAATTTTTTTTTGTTTTTGAAATTTTTTTTTGGAAATTTTTTCTGAATTTTTTTAAAATTTTTTTTTAAATTTTTTTTTCGAAAATTTTTTTGAAATTTTTTTTGAAATTTTTTTTGAAATTTTTTTTTTGAAAATTTTTTTTTCGAATTTTTTTTTGAAATTTTTTTTGAAATTTTTTTTTTAATTTTTTTTTTTGAAATTTTTTTTTTCAATTTTTTTCAATTTTTTTTATTTTTTTTAAATTTTTTTTTAAATTTTTTTTAAATTTTTTTTTGAAAATTTTTTTTTTGAAATTTTTTTTTTCGAAAATTTTTTTGAAATTTTTTTTTTGGGAAATTTTTTTTTCAATTTTTTTTTAAATTTTTTTTTTTATTTTTTTTTTTGAAATTTTTTTAAAACTTTTATTTGAAATTTTTTTTTTTGAAATTTTTTTTTTCAATTTTTTTTAATTTTTTTTTTATTTTTTTTTTAATTTTTTTTAAAATTTTTTTTCTTTATTTTTTTTTAATTTTCTTTTTGAACATTTTTTTTTGAGATTTTTTTTAAATTTTTTTTTTGAAATCTTTTTTTTTGATATTTTTTTTTTCGAAAATTTTTTTGAAATTTTTTTTGGATTTTTTTTTTAATTTTTAATTCGAAATTTTTTTTCGAATTTTTTTTCAATTTTTTTTTTAATTTTTTTTTTTAATTTTTTTTTTGAAATTTTTTTTAAATTTTTTTTTTGAAATTTTTTTTTTGAAATTTTTTTTTTCGAAAATTTTTTTGAAATTTTTTTTGGATTTTTTTTAAAAATTTTTTTTCGAAATTTTTTTTCGAATTTTTTTTAAATTTTTTTTAAAAATTTTTCTTGAAAATTTTTTTTTTTCATTTTTTTTTGAAATTTTTTTGAAATTTTTTTTTTGAAAAATATTTTTTTTTATTTTTTTTTAAATCTTTTTTTTGAAAATTTTTTTAAATTTTTTTTTGAACATTTTTTTTTTCAATTTTTTTTTTCAATTTTTTTAAAAATTTTTTTTTAAATTTTTTTTTTGAAATTTTTTTGAAATTTTTTTTTTCAATTTTTTTTAAAATTTATTTTTTCGAAATTTTTTTTTAAATTTTTTTTAAAAATTTTTTTTTAAATTTTATTTTGGAAAATTTTTTTAAATTTTTTTTTTTTTATTTTTTTTTTTTATTTTTTTTTCTGAAAATTTTTTTGAAATTTTTTTTGAATTTTTTTTTTGAAATTTTTTTCGAATTTTTTTTTTCAATTTTTTTTAAATTTTTTTTTTCATTTTTTTTGAAATTTTTTTTAAAATTTTTTTTTCGGAAATTTTTTTGAAATTTTTTCTGAATTTTTTAAAATTTTTTTTCTTGAAAATTTTTTTTTTGAAATTTTTTTTTTCGAAAATTTTTTTGAAATTTTTTTTTTTAATTTTTTTTTTGAAATTTTTTTAAATTTTTTTTTGAACATTTTTTTTTCAATTTTTTTTTTCAATTTTTTTAAAAATTTTTTTTTTAATTTTTTTTTTGAAATTTTTTTTAAATTTTTTTTTTCAATTTTTTTTTAAATTTATTTTTTCGAAATTTTTTTTTAAATTTTTTTTTAAAATTTTTTTTAAAATTTTATTTTGGAAAATTTTTTTAAATTTTTTTTTTTTTATTTTTTTTTTTAATTTTTTTTTTTGAAAATTTTTTTGAAATTTTTTTTGAATTTTTTTTTTTTGAAATTTTTTTCGAATTTTTTTTTTCAATTTTTTTTTAAATTTTTTTTAAATTTTTTTTTGAATTCTTTTTTTAATTTTTTTTTTATTTTTTTTTCTTGAAATTTTTTTTTCGAATTTTTTTTTCAATTTTTTTGAAATTTTTTTTTTCGAAAATTTTTTGAAATTTTTTTTAAATTTTTTTTTGAAATTTTTTTTTTTTGAAATTTTTTTTTTTTAAATTTTTTTTTTCGAAATTTTTTTTGAAATTTTTTTTCGGATTTTTTTTTTGAAATTTTTTCTGAATTTTTTTAAAATTTTTTTTAAATTTTTTTTTTCTTGAAAATTTTTTTTTCGAATTTTTTTTTCAATTATTTTTTAAATTTTTCTTTTCATTTTTTTTTGAATTTTTTTTTAAATTTTTTTTTTGAAAACTTTTTTTTTTAATTTTTTTTTTATTTTTTTTTGAAATTTTTTTGAAATTTTTTTTCGAATTTTTTTAAAAAATATTTTTTAAATTTTTTTTTTTTGAAATTTTTTTAATTTTTTTTTTTGAAAAATTTTTTTTGAAATTTTTTTTTTCAATTTTTTTTAAATTTTTTTTTGAAAATTTTTTTTTTGAAATTTTTTTAAAATTTTTATTTGAAAATTTTTTTTTTTGAAATTTTTTTTTTCAATTTTTTTTTAATTTTTTTTAATTTTTTTTAAATTTTATTTTTAATTTTTTTTTAATTTTTTTTTTGAAAATTTTTTTTTTGAAATTTTTTTTTTCGAAAATTTTTTTGAAATATTTTTTTTGAAAATTTTTTTTTCGATTTTTTTTTTCAATTTTTTTTTAAATTTTTTTTTTTATTTTTTTTTTGAAATTTTTTTAAAGATTTTTTTGAAATTTTTTTTTTAGAAATTTTTTTAAAATTTTTTATTTTAATTTTTTTTTCTTTGAAAAATTTTTTTTTTATTTTCTTTTTGAAAATTTTTTTTTGAAATTTTTTTTAAATTTTTTTTTTGAAATTTTTTTTTGAATTTTTTTTTCGAAATTTTTTTTCGATTTTTTTCAATTTTTTTTTTAATTTTTTTTTTAATTTTTTTTTTTTTAATTTTTTTTAATTTTTTTTTTAAATTTTTTTTTCGAAATTTTTTTTGAAATTTAAAAAAAAATTGAAAAAAAAATCCGAAAAAAAATTTCGAAAATAAAATTTTTTTTTTCGAAAATTTTTTTGAAATTTTTTTAAAATTTTTTTTGAAATTTTTTTCTAAATTTTTTTTTAAATTTTTTTTTCTTGAAAATTTTTTTTTCGAATTTTCTTTGAAATTTTTTTTTTGAATTTTTTTTTAAATTTTTTTTTATTTTTTTAAAAATTTTTTTTTTAATTTTTTACTTTTTTTTATTTTAATTTTTTTTTGTTTTTGAAATTTTTTTTATGGAAATTTTTTCTGAATTTTTTTAAAATTTTTTTTTAAATTTTTTTTTCGAAAATTTTTTTGAAATTTTTTTTGAAATTTTTTTTTTGAAAATTTTTTTTTCGAATTTGAAATTTTTTTTGAAATTTTTTTTTTAATTTTTTTTTTTGAAATTTTTTTTAAATTTTTTTTTGAAAATTTTTTTTTTGAAATTTTTTTAAAATTTTTATTTGAAAATTTTTTTTTTTGAAATTTTTTTTTTCAATTTTTTTAAATTTTTTTTTATTTTTTTTTAATTTTTTTTTTTATTTTTTTTAAATTTTTTTTTTGAAATTTTTTTTTTCGAAAATTTTTTTGAAAATTTTTTTTTAAAATTTTTTTTTCAATTTTTTTTTTAATTTTTTTTTTATTTTTTTTTTGAAATTTTTTTAAAACTTTTATTTGAAAATTTTTTTTTTGAAATTTTTTTTTTCAATTTTTTTTAAATTTTTTTTAATTTTTTTTAAAATTTTTTTTAAAATTTTTTTTCTTTATTTTTTTTTAATTTTCTTTTTGAAAATTTTTTTTTGAGATTTTTTTTAAATTTTTTTTTTGAAATCTTTTTTTTTGAAATTTTTTTTTTTGAAAATTTTTTTGAAATTTTTTTTTTCATTTTTTTTCGAATTTTTTTTTTCAATTTTTTTTTAAATTTTTTTTTCATTTTTTTTTGAAATTTTTTTTAAAATTTTTTTTTAAATTTTTTTTCGAAAATTTTTTTGAAATTTTTTTTGAAATTTTTTTTTTGAAAATTTTTTTGAAATTTTTTTTGAATTTTTTTTTTAATTTTTTTTG
>OX101823.2:29611970-29631970 GCA_944452925.2 Chrysolina oricalcia | reverse complement strand
TTTGAAATTTTTTTTTTGAAAATTTTTTTTTCGAATTTGAAATTTTTTTTGAAATTTTTTTGAAAATTTTTTTTTTTGAAATTTTTTTAAAATTTTTTTTTGAAAATTTTTTGTTTGAAATTTTTTTAAAATTTTTATTTGAAAATTTTTTTTTTTGAAATTTTTTTTTTCAATTTTTTAAAATTTTTTTTTATTTTTTTTTAATTTTTTTTTTAATTTTTTTAAAATTTTTTTTTTGAAAATTTTTTTTTTGAAATTTTTTTTTTCGAAAATTTTTTTGAAATTTTTTTTTTCAATTTTTTTTTAAATTTTTTTTTTTGAAATTTTTTTAAAACTTTTATTTGAAAATTTTTTTTTTGAATTTTTTTTTTTCAGTTTTTTTTAAATTTTTTTTTATTTTTTTTAAAATTTTTTTTAAAATTTTTTTTCTTTATTTTTTTTTTAATTTTCTTTTTGAAAATTTTTTTTTGAGATTTTTTTTAAATTTTTTTTTGAAATCTTTTTTTTTGAAATTTTTTTTTTCGAAAATTTTTTTGAAATTTTTTTTGGATTTTTTTTAAAATTTTTTTTTCGAAATTTTTTTTCGAATTTTTTTAAAAATATTTTTTAAATTTTTTTTTTAATTTTTTTTTTTTTAATTTTTTTAAAATTTTTTTTGAAAATTTTTTTTTTTGAAATTTGTTTTTTCGAAAAAATTTTTGAAATTTTTTTTGAAAATTTTTATTTGAAAATTTTTTTTTTGAAATTTTTTTTAAATCTTTTTTTGAAAATTTTTTTTTTGAAATTTTTTTCTTTTGAAATTTTTTTTTTCGAAAATTTTTTTGAAATTTTTTTTTCTAATTTTTTTTTTCGAAAATTTTTTTGAAATTTTTTCTGAATTTTTTTAAATTTTTTTGAAATTTTTTTTTTGAAAATTTTTTTTTTGAAATTTTTTTTTTTGAAATTTTTTTTCAATTTTTTTTAAATTTTTTTTGAAATTTTTTTTTTTGAAAATTTTTTTTTTGAAATTTTTTTTTTCGAAAATTTTTTTGAAATTTTTTTTTTGAAAATTTTTTTTTTTTTTAATTTTTTTTTTGAAATTTTTTTTAAATTTTTTTTTTTATTTTTTTTTTTATTTTTTTAAAAATTTTTTTTGAAAATTTTTTTTTGAATTTTTTTTAAATTTTTTTTGAATTTTTTTTTTTTTGAAATTTTTTTTGAAATTTTTTTTTTTGAAATTTATTTTGAAATTTTTTTTTTTTGAAAATTTTTTTGAAATTTTTTTTTTCATTTTTTTTCGAATTTTTTTTTTCAATTTTTTTTTTAATTTTTTTTTCATTTTTTTTGAAATTTTTTTTAAAATTTTTTTTTAAATTTTTTTTTCCAAAATTTTTTTGAAATTTTTTTTGAAATTTTTTTTTTGAAAATTTTTTTGAAATTTTTTTTGAATTTTTTTTAAAATTTTTTTTGAAAATTTTTTTTTGAATTTTTTTTTTTCAATTTTTTTTAAATTTTTTTTTAAAAATTTTTTTTGAAAATTTTTTTTTGAATTTTTTTAAAATTTTTTTCAAAATTTTTTTTTTTAAATTTTTTTTTGAAATTTTTTTTAAATTTTTTTTTGAAATTTTTTTAAATTTTTTTTTAAATTTTTTTTTCTTGAAAATTTTTTTTTCGAATTTTCTCTTTGAAATTTTTTTTTTGAATTTTTTTTAAAATTTTTTTTTATTTTTTTTTAAATTTTTTTTTAAATTTTTTACTTTTTTTTATTTTAATTATTTTTTGTTTTTGAAATTTTTTTTTGGAAATTTTTTCTGAATTTTTTTTAAATTTTTTTTTAAATTTTTTTTTCGAAAATTTTTTTGAAATTTTTTTTGAAATTTTTTTTTTGAAAATTATTTTTTCGAATTTTTTTTTGAAATTTTTTTTGAAATTTTTTTTTTAATTTTTTTTTTTAAATTTTTTTAAAATTTTTTTTTGAAAATTTTTTTTTTGAAATTTTTTTCAAATTTTTATTTGAAAATTTTTTTTTTTAAATTTTTTTTTTCAATTTTTTTAAATTTTTTTTTATTTTTTTTAAATTTTTTTTTTAATTTTTTTTAAATTTTTTTTTTGAAAATTTTTTTTTTGAAATTTTTTTTTTCGAAAATTTTTTTGAAATTTTTTTTTTGAAAATTTTTTTTTCAATTTTTTTTTAAATTTTTTTTTAAATTTTTTTTTTTATTTTTTTTTTGAAATTTTTTTAAAACTTTTATTTGAAAATTTTTTTTTGAAATTTTTTTTTTCAATTTTTTTTAAATTTTTTTTTATTTTTTTTTAAATTTTTTTTAAAATTTTTTTTCTTTATTTTTTTTTAATTTTCTTTTTGAAAATTTTTTTTTGAGATTTTTTTTAAATTTTTTTTTTGAAATCTTTTTTTTTGATATTTTTTTTTTCGAAAATTTTTTTGAAATTTTTTTTGGATTTTTTTTTAAATTTTTAATTCGAAATTTTTTTTCGAATTTTTTTTCAATTTTTTTTTTAATTTTTTTTTTAAATTTTTTTTTTGAAATTTTTTTTAAATTTTTTTTTTGAAATTTTTTTTTTCGAAAATTTTTTTGAAATTTTTTTTGGATTTTTTTTTAAATTTTTTTTTCGAAATTTTTTTTCGAATTTTTTTTAAAATTTTTTTTAAATTTTTTTTTTAAATTTTTTTTTTTTAATTTTTTTAAAATTTTTTTTGAAAATTTTTTTTTTTTGAAATTTTTTTTTCGAAAATTATTTTGAAATTTTTTTTAAAATTTTTTTTTAAATTTTTTTTTTGAAATTTTTTTAAAATTTTTTTTTGAAATTTTTTTTTTTTGAAATTTGTTTTTTCGAAAAATTTTTTGAAATTTTTTTTGAAATTTTTTTTTTGAAAATTTTTTTTTTTAAATTTTTTTTTTAATTTTTTTTTTATTTTTTTTTTATTTTTTTTTTGAATTATTTTTGAAATTTTTTTTCGAAAATTTTTTTTTTCGAAAATTTTTTTGAATTTTTTTTGAATTATTTTTTTTGAAAATTTTTTTAAATTTTTCCTTGAAAATTTTTTTTTTTGAAATTTTTTTTTTCGAAAATTTTTTTGAATTTTTTTTTGAATTTTTTTTTTGAAAATTTTTTTTTTGAAATTTTTTTTTTGAAATTTTTTTTAAAATTTTTTTTAAAATTTTTTTAAAGATTTTTTTGAATTTTTTTTTTTGAAATTTTTTTAAATTTTTTTTAAAATTTTTTTTCTTTGAAAATTTTTTTTTGAACTTTCTTTTTGAAAATTTTTTTTTTGAAATTTTTTTAAATTTTTTATTTGAAAATTTTTTTTTTAATTTTTTTTTTGAAAATTTTTTTGAAATTTTTTTTGAATTTTTTTTTTTGAAATTTTTTTTTCGAATTTTTTTTTAAATTTTTTTTTAAATTTTTTTTTTGAAATTTTTTTTAAATTTTTTTTTCAAATTTTTTTTTCGAAAATTTTTTTGAAATTTTTTTTAAATTTTTTTTTAAATTTTTTTTTCTTGAAAATTTTATTTTCGAATTTTCTTTTTGAAAATTTTTTTTTTATTTTTTATTTTTTTTTATTTTTATTTTTTTTTTGTTTTTGAATTTTTTTTTGGAAATTCTTTCTGAATTTTTTTTAAATTTTTTTTTGAAATTTTTTTTTCGAAAATTTTTTTGAAATTTTTTTTAATTTTTTTTTTTTAATTTTTTTTTCTTGAAAATTTTTTTTTCGAATTTTCTTTTTGAAAATTTTTTTTTAATTTTTTATTTTTTTTTATTTTTATTTTTTTTTTGTTTTTGAAATTTTTTTTTTTGAAATTTTTTCTGAATTTTTTTAAAATTTTTTTTTAAAATTTTTTTTTCAATTTTTTTAAAAATTTTTTTTTTCATTTTTTTTTGAAATTTTTTTTAAATTTTTATTTTGAAAATTTTTTTTTTGAACTTTTTTTTAAATTTTTTTTTTGAAAATTTTTTTTTTGAAATTTTTTTTTCGAAAATTTTTTTGAAATTTTTTTAAAATTTTTTTTAAAATTTTTTTTTCTTTAAATTTTTTTTTTCGAATTTTCTCTTTGAAATTTTTTTTGAATTTTTTTTTAAATTTTTTTTCTTTATTTTTTTTTTAATTTTCTTTTTGAAAAATTTTTTTTGAGATTTTTTTTAAATTTTTTTTTTGAAATCTTTTTTTTTGAAATTTTTTTTTCGAAAATTTTTTTGAAATTTTTTTTCGATTTTTTTCAATTTTTTTTTAAATTTTTTTTTTAATTTTTTTTTGAAATTTTTTTTAATTTTTTTTTTAAATTTTTTTTTCGAATTTTTTTTTGAAATTTAAAAAAAAATTGAAAAAAAAATCCGAAAAAAAATTTCGAAAATAAAATTTTTTTTTTCGAAAATTTTTTTGAAATTTTTTTTAAATTTTTTTTTGAAATTTTTTTAAATTTTTTTTTTAATTTTTTTTTCTTGAAAATTTTTTTTTCGAATTTTCTCTTTGAAATTTTTTTTTTGAATTTTTTTTTAAATTTTTTTTTATTTTTTTTAAAATTTTTTTTTTAATTTTTTACTTTTTTTTATTTTAATTTTTTTTTGTTTTTGAAATTTTTTTTTGGAAATTTTTTCTGAATTTTTTTAAAAATTTTTTTAAAATTTTTTTTTCGAAAATTTTTTTGAAATTTTTTTTGAAATTTTTTTTTTGAAAATTTTTTTTTCGAATTTGAATTTTTTTTTGAAATTTTTTTTTTAATTTTTTTTTTTGAAATTTTTTTAAAATTTTTTTTTGAAAATTTTTTTTTTGAAATTTTTTTAAAATTTTTATTTGAAAATTTTTTTTTTTGAAATTTTTTTTTTCAATTTTTTGAAATTTTTTTTTATTTTTTTTTAATTTTTTTTTTAATTTTTTTTAAATTTTTTTTTTGAAAATTTTTTTTTTGAAATTTTTTTTTTCGAAAATTTTTTTGAAATTTTTTTTTTGAAAATTTTTTTTTCAATTTTTTTTCAAATTTTTTTTTTATTTTTTTTTTTGAAATTTTTTTAAAACTTTTATTTGAAAATTTTTTTTTTGAATTTTTTTTTTTCAATTTTTTTTAAATTTTTTTTTATTTTTTTTTAAATTTTTTTTCTTTATTTTTTTTTTAATTTTCTTTTTGAAAATTTTTTTTAAATTTTTTTTTGAAATCTTTTTTTTTGAAATTTTTTTTTTCGAAAATTTTTTTGAAATTTTTTTTGGATTTTTTTTTAAATTTTTAATTCGAAATTTTTTTTCGAATTTTTTTTCAATTTTTTTTTAAATTTTTTTTTCAATTTTTTTTTTGAAATTTTTTTTAAATTTTTTTTTTGAAATTTTTTTTTTGAAATTTTTTTTTTCGAAAATTTTTTTGAAATTTTTTTTGGATTTTTTTTTAAATTTTTTTTTCGAAATTTTTTTTCGAATTTTTTTAAAAATTTTTTTTAAATTTTTTTTTTTAATTTTTTTTTTTTTTAATTTTTTTAAAATTTTTTTTGAAAATTTTTTTTTTTGAAATTTTTTTTTCGAAAATTATTTTGAAATTTTTTTTAAATTTTTTTTTTAAATTTTTTTTTTGAAATTTTTTTTAAATTTTTTTTTGAAATTTTTTTTTTTTTGAAATTTGTTTTTTCGAAAAAAATTTTGAAATTTTTTTTGAAAATTTTTATTTGAAAATTTTTTTTTTGAAATTTTTTTTAAATCTTTTTTTGAAAATTTTTTTTTTGAAATTTTTTTCTTTTGAAATTTTTTTTTTCGAAAATTTTTTTGAAATTTTTTTTTCTAATTTTTTTTTTCGAAAATTTTTTTGAAATTTTTTTTAAATTTTTTTTTGAAATTTTTTCAAATTTTTTTTTAAATTTTTTTTTCTTGAAAATTTTTTTTTCGAATTTTCTCTTTGAAATTTTTTTTTTGAATTTTTTTTTAAATTTTTTTTTATTTTTTTTTAAATTTTTTTTTAAATTTTTTACTTTTTTTTATTTTAATTTTTTTTTGTTTTTGAAATTTTTTTTGGAAATTTTTTCTGAATTTTTTTAAAATTTTTTTTAAAATTTTTTTTTCGAAAATTTTTTTGAAATTTTTTTTGAAATTTTTTTTTTGAAAATTTTTTTTTCGAATTTGAAATTTTTTTTGAAATTTTTTTTTTAATTTTTTTTTTTGAAATTTTTTTAAAATTTTTTTTTGAAAATTTTTTTTTTGAAATTTTTTTAAAATTTTTATTTGAAAATTTTTTTTTTTGAAATTTTTTTTTTCAATTTTTTAAAATTTTTTTTTATTTTTTTTTAATTTTTTTTTTTAATTTTTTTTAAATTTTTTTTTTGAAAATTTTTTTTTTGAAATTTTTTTTTTCGAAAATTTTTTTGAAATTTTTTTTTTGAAAATTTTTTTTTCAATTTTTTTTTAATTTTTTTTTTTTGAAATTTTTTTAAAACTTTTATTTGAAAATTTTTTTTTTGAATTTTTTTTTTTCAATTTTTTTTAAATTTTTTTTTATTTTTTTTAAAATTTTTTTTCTTAATTTTTTTTTAATTTTCTTTTTGAAAATTTTTTTTTGAGATTTTTTTTAAATTTTTTTTTGAAATCTTTTTTTTTGAAATTTTTTTTTTCGAAAATTTTTTTGAATTTTTTTTTGGATTTTTTTTTTAATTTTTAATTCGAAATTTTTTTTCGAATTTTTTTTCAATTTTTTTTTTAATTTTTTTTTTAATTTTTTTTTTGAAATTTTTTTTAAATTTTTTTTTTGAAATTTTTTTTTTGAAATTTTTTTTTTCGAAAATTTTTTTGAAATTTTTTTTGGATTTTTTTTTAAATTTTTTTTTCGAAATTTTTTTTCGAATTTTTTTAAAAATTTTTTTTAAATTTTTTTTTTTAATTTTTTTTTTAAATTTTTTTAAAATTTTTTTTGAAAATTTTTTTTTTTGAAATTTTTTTTTCGAAAATTATTTTGAAATTTTTTTTAAATTTTTTTTTTAAATTTTTTTTTTGAAATTTTTTTTAAATTTTTTTTTGAAATTTTTTTTTTTTTTGAAATTTGTTTTTTCGAAAAAATTTTTGAAATTTTTTTTGAAAATTTTTATTTGAAAATTTTTTTTTTGAAATTTTTTTAAAATCTTTTTTTGAAAATTTTTTTTTGAAATTTTTTTCTTTTGAAATTTTTTATTTCGAAAATTTTTTTGAAATTTTTTTTTCTAATTTTTTTTTTCGAAAATTTTTTTGAAATTTTTTCTGAATTTTTTTAAATTTTTTTTTCTTGAAAATTTTTTTTTCGAATTTTTTTTTCAATTTTTTTTTTCGAAAATTTTTTTGAAATTTTTTTTTGAAAATTTTTTTTTTTGAAATTTTTTTTTTTGAAATTTTTTTTCAATTTTTTTTAAATTTTTTTTGAAATTTTTTTTTTTGAAAATTTTTTTTTTGAAATTTTTTTTTTCGAAAATTTTTTTGAAATTTTTTTTTTGAAATTTTTTTAAATTTTTTTTGAATTTTTTTTTTTTTTTGAAATTTTTTTTGAAATTTTTTTTTTTGAAATTTATTTTGAAATTTTTTTTTTTTTTAATTTTTTTTTTTTTTTTTTTTTAAATTTTTTTTGAAAATTTTTTTTTGAATTTTTTTTAAATTTTTTTTGAATTTTTTTTTTTTTTTGAATTTTTTTTTGAAATTTTTTTTTTTGAAATTTATTTTGAAATTTTTTTTTTTTGAAAATTTTTTTGAAATTTTTTTTTTCATTTTTTTTCGAATTTTTTTTCAATTTTTTTTAAAATTTTTTTTTCATTTTTTTTGAAATTTTTTTTAAAATTTTTTTTTAAATTTTTTTTTCGAAAATTTTTTTGAAATTTTTTTTGAAATTTTTTTTTTGAAAATTTTTTTGTAATTTTTTTTGAATTTTTTTTTTAATTTTTTTTGAAAATTTTTTTTTTGAATTTTTTTTTTCAATTTTTTTTAAATTTTTTTTTAAAAATTTTTTTTGAAAATTTTTTTTTGAATTTTTTTAAAATTTTTTTTAAAATTTTTTTTTTTTAATTTTTTTTTGAAATTTTTTTTAAATTTTTTTTTGAAATTTTTTTAAATTTTTTTTTTAATTTTTTTTTCTTGAAAATTTTTTTTTCGAATTTTCTCTTTGAAATTTTTTTTTTGAATTTTTTTTAAAATTTTTTTTTATTTTTTTTTAAATTTTTTTTTAAATTTTTTACTTTTTTTTATTTTAATTTTTTTTTGTTTTTGAAATTTTTTTTTGGAAATTTTTTCTGAATTTTTTTAAAATTTTTTTTAAAATTTTTTTTTCGAAAATTTTTTTGAAATTTTTTTTGAAATTTTTTTTTTGAAAATTTTTTTTTCGAATTTTTTTTTGAAATTTTTTTTGAAATTTTTTTTTTAAATTTTTTTTTTTGAAATTTTTTTTAAATTTTTTTTTGAAAATTTTTTTTTTGAAATTTTTTTAAAATTTTTATTTGAAAATTTTTTTTTTTTAAATTTTTTTTTTAATTTTTTTTTCTTGAAAATTTTTTTTTCGAATTTTCTCTTTGAAATTTTTTTTTTGAATTTTTTTTAAAATTTTTTTTTATTTTTTTTTAAATTTTTTTTTAAATTTTTTACTTTTTTTTATTTTAATTTTTTTTTGTTTTTGAAATTTTTTTTTGGAAATTTTTTCTGAATTTTTTTAAAATTTTTTTTAAAATTTTTTTTTCGAAAATTTTTTTGAAATTTTTTTTGAAATTTTTTTTTTGAAAATTTTTTTTTCGAATTTTTTTTTGAAATTTTTTTTGAAATTTTTTTTTTAATTTTTTTTTTTGAAATTTTTTTTAAATTTTTTTTTGAAAATTTTTTTTTTGAAATTTTTTTAAAATTT
The DNA here is from genome assembly GCA_944452925.2 of Chrysolina oricalcia. Taxonomy (NCBI): domain Eukaryota; kingdom Metazoa; phylum Arthropoda; class Insecta; order Coleoptera; family Chrysomelidae; genus Chrysolina; species Chrysolina oricalcia. Next base: position 29,623,148 of record OX101823.2, on the reverse strand, counting down.
TTATTTGAAAATTTTTTTTTTTTAAATTTTTTTTTTTAAATTTTTTAAAATTTTTTTTTATTTTTTTTTAATTTTTTTTTTTAATTTTTTTTAAATTTTTTTTTTGAAAATTTTTTTTTTGAAATTTTTTTTTTCGAAAATTTTTTTGAAATTTTTTTTTTGAAATTTTTTTTTTCAATTTTTTTTAAATTTTTTTTTTAATTTTTTTTTTATTTTTTTTTTGAAATTTTTTTAAAACTTTTATTTGAAAATTTTTTTTTTGAAATTTTTTTTTTCAATTTTTTTTAAATTTTTTTTTATTTTTTTTAAAATTTTTTTTAAAATTTTTTTTCTTTATTTTTTTTAAATTTTCTTTTTGAAAATTTTTTTTTGAGATTTTTTTTAAATTTTTTTTTTGAAATCTTTTTTTTTGATATTTTTTTTTTCAAAAATTTTTTTGAAATTTTTTTTGGATTTTTTTTTTAATTTTTAATTCGAAATTTTTTTTCGAATTTTTTTTCAATTTTTTTTTAATTTTTTTTTTTTAATTTTTTTTTTTAAATTTTTTTTAAATTTTTTTTTTAAATTTTTTTTTGAAATTTTTTTAAAATTTTTTTTTGAAATTTTTTTTTTTGAAATTTGTTTTTTCGAAAAAATTTTTGAAATTTTTTTTGAAATTTTTTTTTTGAAAATTTTTTTTTTTAAATTTTTTTTTTAATTTTTTTTTTAATTTTTTTTTTATTTTTTTTTTGAATTATTTTTGAAATTTTTTTTCGAAAATTTTTTTTTTCGAAAATTTTTTTGAATTTTTTTTTGAATTTTTTTTTTTGAAAATTTTTTTAAATTTTTCCTTGAAAATTTTTTTTTTTGAAATTTTTTTTTTCGAAAATTTTTTTGAATTTTTTTTTGAATTTTTTTTTTGAAAATTTTTTTTTTGAAATTTTTTTTTTGAAATTTTTTTTAAAATTTTTTTTTAAATTTTTTTAAAGATTTTTTTGAATTTTTTTTTTGAAATTTTTTTAAATTTTTTTTTTTAATTTTTTTTCTTTGAAAATTTTTTTTTGAACTTTCTTTTTGAAAATTTTTTTTTTGAAATTTTTTTAAATTTTTTATTTGAAAATTTTTTTTTTAATTTTTTTTTTGAAAATTTTTTTGAAATTTTTTTTGAATTTTTTTTTTTGAAATTTTTTTTTCGAATTTTTTTTTAAATTTTTTTTTTAATTTTTTTTTGAAATTTTTTTTAAATTTTTTTTGAAATTTTTTTTTCGAAAATTTTTTTGAAATTTTTTTAAAATTTTTTTTTAAATTTTTTTTTCTTGAAAATTTTATTTTCGAATTTTCTTTTTGAAAATTTTTTTTTTATTTTTTATTTTTTTTTATTTTTATTTTTTTTTTGTTTTTGAATTTTTTTTTGGAAATTCTTTCTGAATTTTTTTTAAATTTTTTTTTGAAATTTTTTTTTCGAAAATTTTTTTGAAATTTTTTTAAATTTTTTTTTTAAATTTTTTTTTCTTGAAAATTTTTTTTTCGAATTTTCTTTTTGAAAATTTTTTTTTAATTTTTTATTTTTTTTTATTTTTATTTTTTTTTTGTTTTTGAAATTTTTTTTTTGAAATTTTTTCTGAATTTTTTTAAAATTTTTTTTTTAAATTTTTTTTTCAATTTTTTTAAAAATTTTTTTTTTCATTTTTTTTTGAAATTTTTTTTAAATTTTTATTTTGAAAATTTTTTTTTTGAACTTTTTTTTAAATTTTTTTTTGAAAATTTTTTTTTTGAAATTTTTTTTTCGAAAATTTTTTTGAAATTTTTTTAAATTTTTTTTTTTAATTTTTTTTCTTGAAATTTTTTTTTTCGAATTTTCTCTTTGAAATTTTTTTTGAATTTTTTTTAAAATTTTTTTTCTTTTTTTTTTTTTAATTTTCTTTTTGAAAAATTTTTTTTGAGATTTTTTTTAAATTTTTTTTTTTTTTTTAATTTTTTTTAATTTTTTTTTTTTTAATTTTTTTTTCGAATTTTTTTTTGAAATTAAAAAAAAAATTGAAAAAAAAATCCGAAAAAAAATTTCGAAAATAAAATTTTTTTTTTCGAAAATTTTTTTGAAATTTTTTTCAAATTTTTTTTTGAAATTTTTTTAAATTTTTTTTTAAATTTTTTTTTCTTGAAAATTTTTTTTTCGAATTTTCTCTTTGAAATTTTTTTTTTGAATTTTTTTTTAAATTTTTTTTTATTTTTTTTAAAATTTTTTTTTAAATTTTTTACTTTTTTTTATTTTAATTTTTTTTTGTTTTTGAAATTTTTTTTTGAAAATTTTTTCTGAATTTTTTTAAAATTTTTTTTTAAATTTTTTTTTCGAAAATTTTTTTGAAATTTTTTTTGAAATTTTTTTTTTGAAAATTTTTTTTTCGAATTTGAAATTTTTTTTGAAATTTTTTTTTAAATTTTTTTTTTGAAATTTTTTTAAAATTTTTTTTTGAAAATTTTTTTTTTGAAATTTTTTTAAAATTTTTATTTGAAAATTTTTTTTTTTGAAATTTTTTTTTTCAATTTTTTAAAATTTTTTTTTATTTTTTTTTAATTTTTTTTTTAATTTTTTTTAAATTTTTTTTTTGAAATTTTTTTTTTTGAAATTTTTTTTTTCGAAAATTTTTTTGAAATTTTTTTTTTGAAAATTTTTTTTTCAATTTTTTTTTAAATTTTTTTTTTATTTTTTTTTTTTAAATTTTTTTAAAACTTTTATTTGAAAATTTTTTTTTTGAATTTTTTTTTTTCAATTTTTTTTAAATTTTTTTTTATTTTTTTTAAAATTTTTTTAAAAATTTTTTTTCTTTATTTTTTTTTAAATTTTCTTTTTGAAAATTTTTTTTTGAGATTTTTTTTAAATTTTTTTTTGAAATCTTTTTTTTTGAAATTTTTTTTTTCGAAAATTTTTTTGAAATTTTTTTTGGATTTTTTTTTTAATTTTTAATTCGAAATTTTTTTTCGAATTTTTTTTCAATTTTTTTTTTAATTTTTTTTTTGAAATTTTTTTTAAATTTTTTTTTTGAAATTTTTTTTTTGAAATTTTTTTTTTCGAAAATTTTTTTGAAATTTTTTTTGGATTTTTTTTAAAATTTTTTTTTCGAAATTTTTTTTCGAATTTTTTTAAAATTTTTTTTAAATTTTTTTTTTTAATTTTTTTTTTTTTTAATTTTTTTAAAATTTTTTTTGAAAATTTTTTTTTTTGAAATTTTTTTTTCGAAAATTATTTTGAAATTTTTTTTAAAATTTTTTTTTAAATTTTTTTTTTGAAATTTTTTTTAAATTTTTTTTTGAAAATTTTTTTTTTTTTGAAATTTGTTTTTTCGAAAAAATTTTTGAAATTTTTTTTGAAAATTTTTATTTGAAAATTTTTTTCTTGAAATTTTTTTAAAATCTTTTTTGAAAATTTTTTTTTTGAAATTTTTTTCTTTTGAAATTTTTTTTTTCGAAAATTTTTTTGAAATTTTTTTTTCTAATTTTTTTTTTCGAAAATTTTTTTGAAATTTTTTCTGAATTTTTTTAAATTTTTTTTTAAATTTTTTTTTCTTGAAAATTTTTTTTTCGAATTTTTTTTTTCAATTTTTTTTTCGAAAATTTTTTTGAAATTTTTTTTTTGAAAATTTTTTTTTTTGAAATTTTTTTTTTGAAATTTTTTTTCAATTTTTTTTAAATTTTTTTTGAAATTTTTTTTTTTGAAAATTTTTTTTTTGAAATTTTTTTTTTCGAAAATTTTTTTGAAATTTTTTTTTTGAAAATTTTTTTTTTTTGAAATTTTTTTTTTTGAAATTTTTTTTTAATTTTTTTTTTTTTATTTTTTTTTTTATTTTTTTAAAAATTTTTTTTGAAAATTTTTTTTTGAATTTTTTTTTAATTTTTTTTGAATTTTTTTTTTTTTTGAAATTTTTTTTGAAATTTTTTTTGAAATTTTTTTTTTTGAAATTTATTTTGAAATTTTTTTTTTTTGAAAATTTTTTTGAAATTTTTTTTTTCATTTTTTTTCGAATTTTTTTTTTCAATTTTTTTTTTAATTTTTTTTTCATTTTTTTTGAATTTTTTTTTTTAATTTTTTTTTAAATTTTTTTTTCGAAAATTTTTTTGAAATTTTTTTTGAAATTTTTTTTTTGAAAATTTTTTTGAAATTTTTTTTGAAATTTTTTTTAAATTTTTTTTGAAAATTTTTTTTTTGAATTTTTTTAAAATTTTTTTTTAAAAATTTTTTTTGAAAATTTTTTTTTGAATTTTTTTAAAATTTTTTTTAAAATTTTTTTTTTTAAATTTTTTTTTGAAATTTTTTTTAAATTTTTTTTTGAAATTTTTTTTAATTTTTTTTTCTTGAAAATTTTTTTTTCGAATTTTCTCTTTGAAATTTTTTTTTTGAATTTTTTTTTAAATTTTTTTTTGAAATTTTTTTTGAAATTTTTTTTTTAATTTTTTTTTTTGAAATTTTTTTTAAATTTTTTTTTGAAAATTTTTTCTTTGAAATTTTTTTAAAATTTTTATTTGAAAATTTTTTTTTTTTAAATTTTTTTTTTCAATTTTTTTAAATTTTTTTTTATTTTTTTTTAATTTTTTTTTTTAATTTTTTTTAAATTTTTTTTTTGAAAATTTTTTTTTTGAAATTTTTTTTTTCGAAAATTTTTTTGAAATTTTTTTTTTGAAAATTTTTTTTTCAATTTTTTTTTTAATTTTTTTTTTATTTTTTTTTTTAAATTGTTTTAAAACTTTTATTTGAAAATTTTTTTTTTGAAATTTTTTTTTTCAATTTTTTTTAAATTTTTTTTTATTTTTTTTTAATTTTTTTTTAAAATTTTTTTTCTTTATTTTTTTTTAATTTTCTTTTTGAAAATTTTTTTTTGAGATTTTTTTTAAATTTTTTTTTTGAAATCTTTTTTTTTGATATTTTTTTGTTTGAAAATTTTTTTGAAATTTTTTTTGGATTTTTTTTTTTATTTTTAATACGAAATTTTTTTTCGAATTTTTTTTCAATTTTTTTTTTAATTTTTTTTTTTTAATTTTTTTTTTGAAATTTTTTTTAAATTTTTTTTTTGAAATTTTTTTTTTGAAATTTTTTTTTTCGAAAATTTTTTTGAAATTTTTTTTGGATTTTTTTTTTTTATTTTTTTTTCGAAATTTTTTTTCGAATTTTTTTTAAAATTTTTTTTAAATTTTTTTTTTTAATTTTTTTTTTTAATTTTTTTTAAATTTTTTTTGAAAATTTTTTTTTTTGAAATTTTTTTTTCGAAAATTATTTTGAAATTTTTTTTAAATTTTTTTTTTTAATTTTTTTTTTGAAATTTTTTTAAAATTTTTTTTTGAAATTTTTTTTTTTTGAAATTTGTTTTTTCGAAAAATTTTTTGAAATTTTTTTTGAAATTTTTTTTTTGAAAATTTTTTTTTTTAAATTTTTTTTTTAATTTTTTTTTTAATTTTTTTTTTATTTTTTTTTTGAATTATTTTTGAAATTTTTTTTCGAAAATTTTTTTTTTCGAAAATTTTTTTGAATTTTTTTTTGAATTTTTTTTTGAATTTTTTTTTTTGAAAATTTTTTTAAATTTTTCCTTGAAAATTTTTTTTTTTGAAATTTTTTTTTTCGAAAATTTTTTTGAATTTTTTTTTGAATTTTTTTTTTGAAAATTTTTTTTTTGAAATTTTTTTTTTGAAATTTTTTTTTAAATTTTTTTTTTAATTTTTTTTAAGATTTTTTTGAATTTTTTTTTTGAAATTTTTTTAAATTTTTTTTTTTAATTTTTTTTCTTTGAAAATTTTTTTTTGAACTTTCTTTTTGAAAATTTTTTTTTTGAAATTTTTTTTAAATTTTTTATTTGAAAATTTTTTTTTTAATTTTTTTTTTGAAAATTTTTTTGAAATTTTTTTTGAATTTTTTTTTTTTAAATTTTTTTTTCGAATTTTTTTTAAAATTTTTTTTTAAATTTTTTTTTTGAAATTTTTTTTAAATTTTTTTTTGAAATTTTTTTTTCGAAAATTTTTTTGAAATTTTTTTTAAATTTTTTTTTAAATTTTTTTTTCTTGAAAATTTTATTTTCGAATTTTCTTTTTGAAATTTTTTTTTTTATTTTTTATTTTTTTTTATTTTTATTTTTTTTTTGTTTTTGAATTTTTTTTTTGGAAATTCTTTCTGAATTTTTTTAAAATTTTTTTTTGAAATTTTTTTTTCGAAAATTTTTTTGAAATTTTTTTTAATTTTTTTTTAAATTTTTTTTTCTTGAAAATTTTTTTTTCGAATTTTCTTTTTGAAAATTTTTTTTTAATTTTTAATTTTTTTTTATTTTTATTTTTTTTTTGTTTTTGAAATTTTTTTTTTTGAAATTTTTTCTGAATTTTTTTAAAATTTTTTTTTTAATTTTTTTTTCAATTTTTTAAAAAATTTTTTTTTGAAATTTTTTTTAAATTTTTATTTTGAAAATTTTTTTTTTGAACTTTTTTTTAAATTTTTTTTTTGAAAATTTTTTTTTTGAAATTTTTTTTTCGAAAATTTTTTTGAAATTTTTTTAAAATTTTTTTTTAAATTTTTTTTTCTTGAAAATTTTTTTTTCGAATTTTCTCTTTGAAATTTTTTTTGAATTTTTTTTAAATTTTTTTTTATTTTTTTTAATTTTTTTTTTATTTTTAATTTTTTTTATTTTAATTTTTTTTTGTTTTTGAAATTTTTTTTTGGAAATTTTTCCTGAATTTTTTTAAAATTTTTTTTTTGAAATTTTTTTTTTGAAATTTTGTTTTTCGAAAATTTTTTTGAAATTTTTTTTGAAATTTTTTTTTTGAAAATTTTTTTGAAATCTTTTTTTTCGAAAATTTTTTTGAATTTTTTTTTAAATTTTATTTTTGAAAATTTTTTTTTTTGAAATTTTGTTTTTCGAAAATTTTTTTGAAATTTTTTTTGAAATTTTTTTTTTGAAAATTTTTTTGAAATCTTTTTTTTCGAAAATTTTTTTGAATTTTTTTTTAAATTTTATTTTTGAAAATTTTTTTTTTTGAAATTTTTTGAAAATTTTTTTTAAAATTTATTTTTTCGAAATTTTTTTTTTTAAATTTTTTTTTTTATTTTTTTTTGAAATTTTTTTTTTCAATTTTTTGAAATTTTTTTTTATTTTTTTTTAATTTTTTTTTTAATTTTTTTTAAATTTTTTTTTTGAAAATTTTTTTTTTGAAATTTTTTTTTTCGAAAATTTTTTTGAAATTTTTTTTTTGAAAATTTTTTTTTCAATTTTTTTTCAAATTTTTTTTTTATTTTTTTTTTTGAAATTTTTTTAAAACTTTTATTTGAAAATTTTTTTTTTGAATTTTTTTTTTTCAATTTTTTTTAAATTTTTTTTTATTTTTTTTAAAATTTTTTTTCTTTATTTTTTTTTTAATTTTCTTTTTGAAAATTTTTTTTAAATTTTTTTTTGAAATCTTTTTTTTTGAAATTTTTTTTTTCGAAAATTTTTTTGAAATTTTTTTTGGATTTTTTTTTAAATTTTTAATTCGAAATTTTTTTTCGAATTTTTTTTCAATTTTTTTTTAAATTTTTTTTTCAATTTTTTTTTTGAAATTTTTTTTAAATTTTTTTTTTGAAATTTTTTTTTTGAAATTTTTTTTTTCGAAAATTTTTTTGAAATTTTTTTTGGATTTTTTTTTAAATTTTTTTTTCGAAATTTTTTTTCGAATTTTTTTAAAAATTTTTTTTAAATTTTTTTTTTTAATTTTTTTTTTTTTTAATTTTTTTAAAATTTTTTTTGAAAATTTTTTTTTTTGAAATTTTTTTTTCGAAAATTATTTTGAAATTTTTTTTAAATTTTTTTTTTAAATTTTTTTTTTGAAATTTTTTTTAAATTTTTTTTTGAAATTTTTTTTTTTTTGAAATTTGTTTTTTCGAAAAAAATTTTGAAATTTTTTTTGAAAATTTTTATTTGAAAATTTTTTTTTTGAAATTTTTTTTAAATCTTTTTTTGAAAATTTTTTTTTTGAAATTTTTTTCTTTTGAAATTTTTTTTTTCGAAAATTTTTTTGAAATTTTTTTTTCTAATTTTTTTTTTCGAAAATTTTTTTGAAATTTTTTTTAAATTTTTTTTTGAAATTTTTTCAAATTTTTTTTTAAATTTTTTTTTCTTGAAAATTTTTTTTTCGAATTTTCTCTTTGAAATTTTTTTTTTGAATTTTTTTTTAAATTTTTTTTTATTTTTTTTTAAATTTTTTTTTAAATTTTTTACTTTTTTTTATTTTAATTTTTTTTTGTTTTTGAAATTTTTTTTGGAAATTTTTTCTGAATTTTTTTAAAATTTTTTTTAAAATTTTTTTTTCGAAAATTTTTTTGAAATTTTTTTTGAAATTTTTTTTTTGAAAATTTTTTTTTCGAATTTGAAATTTTTTTTGAAATTTTTTTTTTAATTTTTTTTTTTGAAATTTTTTTAAAATTTTTTTTTGAAAATTTTTTTTTTGAAATTTTTTTAAAATTTTTATTTGAAAATTTTTTTTTTTGAAATTTTTTTTTTCAATTTTTTAAAATTTTTTTTTATTTTTTTTTAATTTTTTTTTTTAATTTTTTTTAAATTTTTTTTTTGAAAATTTTTTTTTTGAAATTTTTTTTTTCGAAAATTTTTTTGAAATTTTTTTTTTGAAAATTTTTTTTTCAATTTTTTTTTAATTTTTTTTTTTTGAAATTTTTTTAAAACTTTTATTTGAAAATTTTTTTTTTGAATTTTTTTTTTTCAATTTTTTTTAAATTTTTTTTTATTTTTTTTAAAATTTTTTTTCTTAATTTTTTTTTAATTTTCTTTTTGAAAATTTTTTTTTGAGATTTTTTTTAAATTTTTTTTTGAAATCTTTTTTTTTGAAATTTTTTTTTTCGAAAATTTTTTTGAATTTTTTTTTGGATTTTTTTTTTAATTTTTAATTCGAAATTTTTTTTCGAATTTTTTTTCAATTTTTTTTTTAATTTTTTTTTTAATTTTTTTTTTGAAATTTTTTTTAAATTTTTTTTTTGAAATTTTTTTTTTGAAATTTTTTTTTTCGAAAATTTTTTTGAAATTTTTTTTGGATTTTTTTTTAAATTTTTTTTTCGAAATTTTTTTTCGAATTTTTTTAAAAATTTTTTTTAAATTTTTTTTTTTTATTTTTTTTTTAAATTTTTTTAAAATTTTTTTTGAAAATTTTTTTTTTTGAAATTTTTTTTTCGAAAATTATTTTGAAATTTTTTTTAAATTTTTTTTTTAAATTTTTTTTTTGAAATTTTTTTTAAATTTTTTTTTGAAATTTTTTTTTTTTTTGAAATTTGTTTTTTCGAAAAAATTTTTGAAATTTTTTTTGAAAATTTTTATTTGAAAATTTTTTTTTTGAAATTTTTTTAAAATCTTTTTTTGAAAATTTTTTTTTGAAATTTTTTTCTTTTGAAATTTTTTTTTTCGAAAATTTTTTTGAAATTTTTTTTTCTAATTTTTTTTTTCGAAAATTTTTTTGAAATTTTTTCTGAATTTTTTTAAATTTTTTTTTCTTGAAAATTTTTTTTTCGAATTTTTTTTTCAATTTTTTTTTTCGAAAATTTTTTTGAAATTTTTTTTTGAAAATTTTTTTTTTTGAAATTTTTTTTTTTGAAATTTTTTTTCAATTTTTTTTAAATTTTTTTTGAAATTTTTTTTTTTGAAAATTTTTTTTTTGAAATTTTTTTTTTCGAAAATTTTTTTGAAATTTTTTTTTTGAAATTTTTTTAAATTTTTTTTGAATTTTTTTTTTTTTTTGAAATTTTTTTTGAAATTTTTTTTTTTGAAATTTATTTTGAAATTTTTTTTTTTTTTAATTTTTTTTTTTTTTTTTTTTTAAATTTTTTTTGAAAATTTTTTTTTGAATTTTTTTTAAATTTTTTTTGAATTTTTTTTTTTTTTTGAAATTTTTTTTGAAATTTTTTTTTTTGAAATTTATTTTGAAATTTTTTTTTTTTGAAAATTTTTTTGAAATTTTTTTTTTCATTTTTTTTCGAATTTTTTTTCAATTTTTTTTAAAATTTTTTTTTCATTTTTTTTGAAATTTTTTTTAAAATTTTTTTTTAAATTTTTTTTTCGAAAATTTTTTTGAAATTTTTTTTGAAATTTTTTTTTTGAAAATTTTTTTGTAATTTTTTTTGAATTTTTTTTTTAATTTTTTTTGAAAATTTTTTTTTTGAATTTTTTTTTTCAATTTTTTTTAAATTTTTTTTTAAAAATTTTTTTTGAAAATTTTTTTTTGAATTTTTTTAAAATTTTTTTTAAAATTTTTTTTTTTTAATTTTTTTTTGAAATTTTTTTTAAATTTTTTTTTGAAATTTTTTTAAATTTTTTTTTTAATTTTTTTTTCTTGAAAATTTTTTTTTCGAATTTTCTCTTTGAAATTTTTTTTTTGAATTTTTTTTAAAATTTTTTTTTATTTTTTTTTAAATTTTTTTTTAAATTTTTTACTTTTTTTTATTTTAATTTTTTTTTGTTTTTGAAATTTTTTTTTGGAAATTTTTTCTGAATTTTTTTAAAATTTTTTTTTAAATTTTTTTTTCGAAAATTTTTTTGAAATTTTTTTTGAAATTTTTTTTTTGAAAATTTTTTTTTCGAATTTTTTTTTGAAATTTTTTTTGAAATTTTTTTTTTAAATTTTTTTTTTTGAAATTTTTTTTAAATTTTTTTTTGAAAATTTTTTTTTTGAAATTTTTTTAAAATTTTTATTTGAAAATTTTTTTTTTTTAAATTTTTTTTTTAATTTTTTTTTCTTGAAAATTTTTTTTTCGAATTTTCTCTTTGAAATTTTTTTTTTGAATTTTTTTTAAAATTTTTTTTTATTTTTTTTTAAATTTTTTTTTAAATTTTTTACTTTTTTTTATTTTAATTTTTTTTTGTTTTTGAAATTTTTTTTTGGAAATTTTTTCTGAATTTTTTTAAAATTTTTTTTAAAATTTTTTTTTCGAAAATTTTTTTGAAATTTTTTTTGAAATTTTTTTTTTGAAAATTTTTTTTTCGAATTTTTTTTTGAAATTTTTTTTGAAATTTTTTTTTTAATTTTTTTTTTTGAAATTTTTTTTAAATTTTTTTTTGAAAATTTTTTTTTTGAAATTTTTTTAAAATTTTTATTTGAAAATTTTTTTTTTTTAAATTTTTTTTTTTAAATTTTTTAAAATTTTTTTTTATTTTTTTTTAATTTTTTTTTTTAATTTTTTTTAAATTTTTT
>OX101823.2:29591970-29606970 GCA_944452925.2 Chrysolina oricalcia | reverse complement strand
TTTTTTTTTATTTTTTTTTCGAAATTTTTTTTCGAATTTTTTTTAAAATTTTTTTTAAATTTTTTTTTTTAATTTTTTTTTTTAATTTTTTTTAAATTTTTTTTGAAAATTTTTTTTTTTGAAATTTTTTTTTCGAAAATTATTTTGAAATTTTTTTTAAATTTTTTTTTTTAATTTTTTTTTTGAAATTTTTTTAAAATTTTTTTTTGAAATTTTTTTTTTTTGAAATTTGTTTTTTCGAAAAATTTTTTGAAATTTTTTTTGAAATTTTTTTTTTGAAAATTTTTTTTTTTAAATTTTTTTTTTAATTTTTTTTTTAATTTTTTTTTTATTTTTTTTTTGAATTATTTTTGAAATTTTTTTTCGAAAATTTTTTTTTCGAAAATTTTTTTGAATTTTTTTTTGAATTTTTTTTTGAATTTTTTTTTTTGAAAATTTTTTTAAATTTTTCCTTGAAAATTTTTTTTTTTGAAATTTTTTTTTTCGAAAATTTTTTTGAATTTTTTTTTGAATTTTTTTTTTGAAAATTTTTTTTTTGAAATTTTTTTTTTGAAATTTTTTTTTAAATTTTTTTTTTAATTTTTTTTAAGATTTTTTTGAATTTTTTTTTTGAAATTTTTTTAAATTTTTTTTTTTAATTTTTTTTCTTTGAAAATTTTTTTTTGAACTTTCTTTTTGAAAATTTTTTTTTTGAAATTTTTTTTAAATTTTTTATTTGAAAATTTTTTTTTTAATTTTTTTTTTGAAAATTTTTTTGAAATTTTTTTTGAATTTTTTTTTTTTAAATTTTTTTTTCGAATTTTTTTTAAAATTTTTTTTTAAATTTTTTTTTTGAAATTTTTTTTAAATTTTTTTTTGAAATTTTTTTTTCGAAAATTTTTTTGAAATTTTTTTTAAATTTTTTTTTAAATTTTTTTTTCTTGAAAATTTTATTTTCGAATTTTCTTTTTGAAATTTTTTTTTTTATTTTTTATTTTTTTTTATTTTTATTTTTTTTTTGTTTTTGAATTTTTTTTTTGGAAATTCTTTCTGAATTTTTTTAAAATTTTTTTTTGAAATTTTTTTTTCGAAAATTTTTTTGAAATTTTTTTTAATTTTTTTTTAAATTTTTTTTTCTTGAAAATTTTTTTTTCGAATTTTCTTTTTGAAAATTTTTTTTTAATTTTTAATTTTTTTTTATTTTTATTTTTTTTTTGTTTTTGAAATTTTTTTTTTTGAAATTTTTTCTGAATTTTTTTAAAATTTTTTTTTTAATTTTTTTTTCAATTTTTTAAAAAATTTTTTTTTGAAATTTTTTTTAAATTTTTATTTTGAAAATTTTTTTTTTGAACTTTTTTTTAAATTTTTTTTTTGAAAATTTTTTTTTTGAAATTTTTTTTTCGAAAATTTTTTTGAAATTTTTTTAAAATTTTTTTTTAAATTTTTTTTTCTTGAAAATTTTTTTTTCGAATTTTCTCTTTGAAATTTTTTTTGAATTTTTTTTAAATTTTTTTTTATTTTTTTTAATTTTTTTTTTATTTTTAATTTTTTTTATTTTAATTTTTTTTTGTTTTTGAAATTTTTTTTTGGAAATTTTTCCTGAATTTTTTTAAAATTTTTTTTTTGAAATTTTTTTTTTGAAATTTTGTTTTTCGAAAATTTTTTTGAAATTTTTTTTGAAATTTTTTTTTTGAAAATTTTTTTGAAATCTTTTTTTTCGAAAATTTTTTTGAATTTTTTTTTAAATTTTATTTTTGAAAATTTTTTTTTTTGAAATTTTGTTTTTCGAAAATTTTTTTGAAATTTTTTTTGAAATTTTTTTTTTGAAAATTTTTTTGAAATCTTTTTTTTCGAAAATTTTTTTGAATTTTTTTTTAAATTTTATTTTTGAAAATTTTTTTTTTTGAAATTTTTTGAAAATTTTTTTTAAAATTTATTTTTTCGAAATTTTTTTTTTTAAATTTTTTTTTTTATTTTTTTTTAAATTTTTTTTTTTTATTTTTTTTTAAATTTTATTTTGGAAAATTTTTTTAAATTTTTTTTTTTTAATTTTTTTTTTGAAATTTTTTTTTTTGAAAATTTTTTTGAAATTTTTTTTGAATTTTTTTTTTTGAAATTTTTTTTCGAATTTTTTTTTTCAATTTTTTTAAAAATTTTTTTTTTTATTTTTTTTTTGAAATTTTTTTAAAATTTTTTTTTGAATTTTTTTTAAATTTTTTTTTTTATTTTTTTTTCTTGAAAATTTTTTTTTCGAATTTTTTTTTTCGAATTTTTTTTCAATTTTTTTTTAAATTTTTTTTTTCATTTTTTTTTTTGAAATTTTTCGAAAACTTTTTTTTTGAAATTTTTTTTTAATTTTTTTTTTGAAAATTTTTTTTTTGAAATTTTTTTTTTTGAAATTTTTTTTTTCGAAAATTTTTTTGAAATTTTTTTTGAAATTTTTTTTTTGAAAATTTTTCTGAAATTTTTTTTTAATTTTTTTTTTGAAAATTTTTTTTTTTGAAATTTTTTTTTTGAAATTTTTTTTTTCGAAAATTTTTTTGAAATTTTTTTTGAAATTTTTTTTTTTGAAAATTTTTTTGAAATTTTTTTTTAATTTTCTTTTTGAAATTTTTTTTTATTTTCTTTTTTGATGTTTTAATTATTTTTTTGAAAAATTTTTTTTTTAAATTTTTTTTAAAATTTTTTTTAAATTTTTTTTTATTTTTTTTTATTTTTTATTTTTTTTTTGAAATTTTTTTTATGGAAATTTCTTCTGAATTTTTTTTAAATTTTTTTTTCGAAATTTTTTTTCGAATTTTTTTGAAATTTTTTTTTTAATTTTTTTTTTTAATTTCATTATTTTTTTTTGAACATTTTTTTTTTCAATTTTTTTTAAATTTTTTTAAATTTTTTTTTTAAAAATTTTTTTTTTGAATTTTTTTAAAAATTTTTTTTTTATTTTTTTTCTTGAAAATTTTTTTTTCGAATTTTTTTTTTCAATTTTTTTTTAATTGTTTTTTTGAAATTTTTTTGAAATTTTTTTTTCAATTTTTTTTAAAATTTATTTTTTCGAAAATTTTTTTTTCAATTTTTTTTTAAATTTTTTTTAAAATTTTATTTTGGAATTTTTTTTTAAATTTTTTTTTTTAAAGTTTTTTTTTTGAAATTTTTTTTTTTTGAAATTTTTTTGAAATTTTTTTTTTGAAAATTTTTTTTTTCAATTTTTTTTTTAATTTTTTTTTTGAAATTTTTTTGAAATTTTTTTTTCAATTTTTTTTAAAATTTATTTTTTCGAAAATTTTTTTTTCAATTTTTTTTAAAATTTTTTTTTAAATTTTATTTTGGAATTTTTTTTTAAATTTTTTTTTTAAAGTTTTTTTTTTGAAATTTTTTTTTTTGAAAATTTTTTTGAAATTTTTTTTGAATTTTTTTTAAAATTTATTTTTTCAAATTTTTTTTTTCAATTTTTTTTAAATTTTTTTTTAAAATTTTATTTTGGAATTTTTTTTTTAAATTTTTTTTTTTAATTTTTTTTTTGAAATTTTTTTTTTTGAAAATTTTTTTGAAATTTTTTTTGAATTTTTTTTTTGAAATTTTTTTAAAATTTTTTTTTGAACATTTTTTTTCAATTTTTTTTAAATTTTTTTTTTGAATTTTTTTTTTTGAAATTTTGTTTTTCGAAAATTTTTTTGAAATTTTTTTTTTGAAAATTTTTTTGAAATCTTTTTTTTCGAAAATTTTTTTGAATTTTTTTTTAAATTTTTTTTTTGAAAATTTTTTTTTTTTAAATTTTTTTTTTTGAAAATTTTTTTTAAATTTTTTTTTATTTTTTTTTATTTTTTATTTTTTTTTTATTTTTTTTTGAAATTTTTTTTATGGAAATTTCTTCTGAATTTTTTTTAAATTTTTTTTTCGAAATTTTTTTTCGAATTTTTTTTAAATTTTTTTTAAAAATTTTTCTTGAAAATTTTTTTTTTTCATTTTTTTTTGAAATTTTTTTGAAATTTTTTTTTTGAAAATTTTTTTTTAAAATTTTTTTTTAAATCTTTTTTTTGAAATTTTTTTTTTTTTAATTTTTTTTTTGAAATTTTTTTTTTCGAAAATTTTTTTGAAATTTTTTTTTTAAATTTTTTTTTTGAAATTTTTTTAAATTTTTTTTTGAACATTTTTTTTTCAATTTTTTTTTTCAATTTTTTTAAAAATTTTTTTTAAATTTTTTTTTTGAAATTTTTTTGAAATTTTTTTTTTCAATTTTTTTTAAAATTTATTTTTTCGAGATTTTTTTTTTAAATTTTTTTAAAAATTTTTTTTAAAATTTTATTTTGGAAAATTTTTTAAAATTTTTTTTTTTTATTTTTTTTTTAAATTTTTTTTTTTGAAAATTTTTTTGAAATTTTTTTTGAATTTTTTTTTTTGAAATTTTTTTCGAATTTTTTTTTTCAATTTTTTTTTTAATTTTTTTAAAATTTTTTTTTGAATTCTTTTTTTAATTTTTTTTTTATTTTTTTTTCTTGAAATTTTTTTTTCGAATTTTTTTTTTCAATTTTTTTGAAATTTTTTTTTTCGAAAATTTTTTGAAATTTTTTTTAAATTTTTTTTTTGAAATTTTTTTTTTTTGAAATTTTTTTTTTGAAATTTTTTTTTTCGAAATTTTTTTTGAAATTTTTTTTCGGATTTTTTTTTTGAAATTTTTTCTGAATTTTTTTTAAATTTTTTTTAAATTTTTTTTTTCTTGAAAATTTTTTTTTCGAATTTTTTTTTCAATTATTTTTTAAATTTTTTTTTTCATTTTTTTCGAATTTTTTTTTAAATTTTTTTTTTGAAAACTTTTTTTTTTAATTTTTTTTTTATTTTTTTTTTGAAATTCGAAAAAAAATTTTTCGAATTTTTTTAAAAATTTTTTTTTTAATTTTTTTTTTTGAAATTTTTTTAATTTTTTTTTTTGAAAAATTTTTTTTGAAATTTTTTTTTTCAATTTTTTTTAAATTTTTTTTTGAAAAATTTTTTTTTTGAAAATTTTTTAAAATTTTTATTTGAAAATTTTTTTTTTTTGAAATTTTTTTTTTCAATTTTTTTTAAATTTTTTTTTATTTTTTTTAAATTTCATTTTTAAATTTTTTTTAATTTTTTTTTTGAAAATTTTTTTTTTGAAATTTTTTTTTTCGAAAATTTTTTTGAAATTTTTTTTTTGAAAATTTTTTTTTCGATTTTTTTTTTCAATTTTTTTTTAAATTTTTTTTTTTATTTTTTTTTTGAAATTTTTTTTTTTTCAATTTTTTTTAAATTTTTTTTTAAACATTTTTTTAAAGATTTTTTTGAAATTTTTTTTTTTGAAATTTTTTTAAAATTTTTTATTTTAATTTTTTTTTCTTTGAAAATTTTTTTTTTTTATTTTCTTTTTGAAAATTTTTTTTTGAAATTTTTTTTAAATTTTTTTTTTGAAATTTTTTTTTGAATTTTTTTTTCGAAATTTTTTTTCGATTTTTTTCAATTTTTTTTTAAATTTTTTTTTTAATTTTTTTTTTTGAAATTTTTTTTAATTTTTTTTTTTTAATTTTTTTTTCGAAATTTTTCTTGAAATTTAAAAAAAAATTGAAAAAAAAATCCGAAAAAAAATTTGGAAAATAAAATTTTTTTTTTCGAAAATTTTTTTGAAATTTTTTTTGAAATTTTTTTAAATTTTTTTTTAAATTTTTTTTCCTTGAAAATTTTTTTTTCGAATTTTCTCTTTGAAATTTTTTTTTTGAATTTTTTTTTAAATTTTTTTTTATTTTTTTTAAAAATTTTTTTTAAATTTTTTACTTTTTTTTATTTTAATTTTTTTTTGTTTTTGAAATTTTTTTTTGGAAATTTTTTCTGAATTTTTTTAAATTTTTTTTTTAAATTTTTTTTTCGAAAATTTTTTTGAAATTTTTTTTCAAATTTTTTTTTTGAAAATTTTTTTTTCGAATTTGAAATTTTTTTTGAAATTTTTTTTTTAATTTTTTTTTTGAAATTTTTTTTCAATTTTTTTTAAATTTTGTTTGAAATTTTTTTTTTTGAAAATTTTTTTTTTGAAATTTTTTTTTTCGAAAATTTTTTTGAAATTTTTTTTTTGAAAAATTTTTTTTTTTGAAATTTTTTTTTTTGAAATTTTTTTTTAATTTTTTTTTTAATTTTTTTTTTATTTTTTCAAAAATTTTTTTTGAAAATTTTTTTTTGAATTTTTTTTAAATTTTTTTTGAATTTTTTTTTTTTTTGAAATTTTTTTTGAAATTTTTTTTGAAATTTTTTTTTTTGAAATTTATTTTGAAATTTTTATTTTTTGAAAATTTTTTTGAAATTTTTTTTTTCATTTTTTTTCGAATTTTTTTTTTCAATTTTTTTTTTAATTTTTTTTCATTTTTTTTTGAAATTTTTTTTAAAATTTTTTTTAAAATTTTTTTTTCGAAAATTTTTTTGAAATTTTTTTTGAAATTTTTTGTTTGAAAATTTTTTTTGAAATTTTTTTTGAATTTTTTTTTAAATTTTTTTTGAAAATTTTTTTTTTGAATTTTTTTTTTCAATTTTTTTAAAATTTTTTTTTAAAAATTTTTTTTGAAAATTTTTTTTTGAATTTTTTTAAAATTTTTTTTAAAATTTTTTTTTTTTAATTTTTTTTTGAAATTTTTTTTAAATTTTTTTTTGAAATTTTTTTAAATTTTTTTTTTAATTTTTTTTTTCTTGAAAATTTTTTTTTCGAATTTTCTCTTTAAAATTTTTTTTTTGAATTTTTTTTTAAATTTTTTTTTATTTTTTTTTAAATTTTTTTTTAAATTTTTTACTTTTTTTTATTTTAATTTTTTTTTGTTTTTGAAATTTTTTTTTGGAAATTTTTTCTGAATTTTTTTTAAATTTTTTTTTAAATTTTTTTTTCGAAAATTTTTTTGAAATTTTTTTTGAAATTTTTTTTTTGAAAATTTTTTTTTCGAATTTTTTTTTGAAATTTTTTTTGAAATTTTTTTTTTGATTTTTTTTTTTGAAATTTTTTTTAAATTTTTTTTTGAAAATTTTTTTTTTGAAATTTTTTTAAAATTTTTATTTGAAAATTTTTTTTTTTGAAATTTATTTTTTCAATTTTTTTTAAATTTTTTTAAATTTTTTTTAAAATTTTTTTTCTAAATTTTTTTTCTTTATTTTTTTTTAATTTTCTTTTTGAAAATTTTTTTTTTGAAATTTTTTTTTTCGAAAATTTTTTTGAAATATTTTTTTTGAAAATTTTTTTTTCAATTTTTTTTTAAATTTTTTTTTTTATTTTTTTTTTTATTTTTTTTAAAACTTTTATTTGAAAATTTTTTTTTTGAAATTTTTTTTTTCAATTTTTTTTAAATTTTTTTTAATTTTTTTTTAAATTTTTTTTAAAATTTTTTTTCTTTATTTTTTTTTAATTTTCTTTTTGAAAATTTTTTTTTGAGATTTTTTTTAAATTTTTTTTTTGAAATCTTTTTTTTTATATTTTTTTTTTTGAAATCTTTTTTTTTTATATTTTTTTTTTCGAAAATTTTTTTGAAATTTTTTTTGGATTTTTTTTTTTATTTTTAATTCGAAATTTTTTTTCGAATTTTTTTTAAATTTTTTTTTTAATTTTTTTTTTTAATTTTTTTTTTGAAATTTTTTTTAAATTTTTTTTTTGAAATTTTTTTTTTGAAATTTTTTTTTTCGAAAATTTTTTTGAAATTTTTTTTGGATTTTTTTAAAATTTTTTTTTTCGAAATTTTTTTTCGAATTTTTTTTAAAATTTTTTTTAAATTTTTTTTTTTAATTTTTTTTTTTTAATTTTTTTAAAATTTTTTTTGAAAATTTTTTTTTTTGAAATTTTTTTTTTGAAAATTATTTTGAATTTTTTTTTAAATTTTTTTTTTTAATTTTTTTTTTGAAATTTTTTTAAATTTTTTTTTTAATTTTTTTTTCTTGAAAATTTTTTTTTCGAATTTTCTCTTTGAAATTTTTTTTTTGAATTTTTTTTAAAATTTTTTTTTGAAATTTTTTTTGAAATTTTTTTTTTAATTTTTTTTTTTGAAATTTTTTTTAAATTTTTTTTTGAAAATTTTTTCTTTGAAATTTTTTTAAAATTTTTATTTGAAAATTTTTTTTTTTAAATTTTTTTTTTCAATTTTTTTAAATTTTTTTTTATTTTTTTTAAATTTTTTTTTTTAATTTTTTTTAAATTTTTTTTTTGAAAATTTTTTTTTTGAAATTTTTTTTTTCGAAAATTTTTTTGAAATTTTTTTTTTGAAAATTTTTTTTTCAATTTTTTTTTAATTTTTTTTTTATTTTTTTTTTGAAATTTTTTTAAAACTTTTATTTGAAAATTTTTTTTTTGAAATTTTTTTTTTCAATTTTTTTTAAATTTTTTTTTATTTTTTTTTAAATTTTTTTTAAAATTTTTTTTCTTTATTTTTTTTTAATTTTCTTTTTGAAAATTTTTTTTTGAGATTTTTTTTAAATTTTTTTTTTGAAATCTTTTTTGTTTGAAAATTTTTTTGAAATTTTTTTTGGATTTTTTTTTTAATTTTTAATACGAAATTTTTTTTCGAATTTTTTTTCAATTTTTTTTTTAATTTCTTTTTTAAATTTTTTTTTTGAAATTTTTTTTAAATTTTTTTTTGAAATTTTTTTTTTGAAATTTTTTTTTTCGAAAATTTTTTTGAAATTTTTTTTGGATTTTTTTTTTTTATTTTTTTTTCGAAATTTTTTTTCGAATTTTTTTTTAAATTTTTTTTAAATTTTTTTTTTTAATTTTTTTTTTAATTTTTTTTAAATTTTTTTTGAAAATTTTTTTTTTTGAAATTTTTTTTTCGAAAATTATTTTGAAATTTTTTTTAAATTTTTTTTTTTAATTTTTTTTTTGAAATTTTTTTAAAATTTTTTTTTGAAATTTTTTTTTTTTTGAAATTTGTTTTTTCGAAAAATTTTTTGAAATTTTATTTGAAATTTTTTTTTTGAAAATTTTTTTTTTTAAATTTTTTTTTTAATTTTTTTTTTAATTTTTTTTTTATTTTTTTTTTGAATTATTTTTGAAATTTTTTTTCGAAAATTTTTTTTTTCGAAAATTTTTTTGAATTTTTTTTTGAATTTTTTTTTGAATTTTTTTTTTTGAAAATTTTTTTAAATTTTTCCTTGAAAATTTTTTTTTTTGAAATTTTTTTTTTCGAAAATTTTTTTGAATTTTTTTTTGAATTTTTTTTTTGAAAATTTTTTTTTTGAAATTTTTTTTTTGAAATTTTTTTTTAAATTTTTTTTTTAATTTTTTTTAAGATTTTTTTGAATTTTTTTTTTGAAATTTTTTTAAATTTTTTTTTTTAATTTTTTTTCTTTGAAAATTTTTTTTTGAACTTTCTTTTTGAAAATTTTTTTTTTGAAATTTTTTTTAAATTTTTTATTTGAAAATTTTTTTTTTAATTTTTTTTTTGAAAATTTTTTTGAAATTTTTTTTGAATTTTTTTTTTTGAAATTTTTTTTTCGAATTTTTTTTAAAATTTTTTTTTAAATTTTTTTTTTGAAATTTTTTTTAAATTTTTTTTTGAAATTTTTTTTTCGAAAATTTTTTTGAAATTTTTTTTAAATTTTTTTTTAAATTTTTTTTTCTTGAAAATTTTATTTTCGAATTTTCTTTTTGAAATTTTTTTTTTATTTTTTATTTTTTTTTATTTTTATTTTTTTTTTGTTTTTGAATTTTTTTTTTGGAAATTCTTTCTGAATTTTTTTTAAATTTTTTTTTGAAATTTTTTTTTCGAAAATTTTTTTGAAATTTTTTTTAATTTTTTTTTTAATTTTTTTTTCTTGAAAATTTTTTTTTCGAATTTTCTTTTTGAAAATTTTTTTTTAATTTTTAATTTTTTTTAATTTTTATTTTTTTTTTGTTTTTGAAATTTTTTTTTTTGAAATTTTTTCTGAATTTTTTTAAAATTTTTTTTTAAATTTTTTTTTCAATTTTTTAAAAAATTTTTTTTTTCATTTTTTTTTGAAATTTTTTTTAAATTTTTATTTTGAAAATTTTTTTTTTGAACTTTTTTTTAAATTTTTTTTTTGAAAATTTTTTTTTTGAAATTTTTTTTTCGAAAATTTTTTTGAAATTTTTTTAAAATTTTTTTTTAAATTTTTTTTTCTTGAAAATTTTTTTTTCGAATTTTCTCTTTGAAATTTTTTTTGAATTTTTTTAAAATTTTTTTTTATTTTTTTTTATTTTTTTTTTATTTTTAATTTTTTTTATTTTAATTTTTTTTTGTTTTTGAAATTTTTTTTTGGAAATTTTTCCTGAATTTTTTTAAAATTTTTTTTAAAATTTTTTTTTGAAAATTTTTTTTTTGAAATTTTTTTTTTGAAATTTTGTTTTTCGAAAATTTTTTTGAAATTTTTTTTGAAATTTTTTTTTTGAAAATTTTTTTGAAATCTTTTTTTTCGAAAATTTTTTTGAATTTTTTTTTAAATTTTATTTTTGAAAATTTTTTTTTTTGAAATTTTTTGAAAATTTTTTTTAAAATTTATTTTTTCGAAATTTTTTTTTTTAAATTTTTTTTTTTAAATTTTATTTTGGAAAATTTTTTTAAATTTTTTTTTTTAAATTTTTTTTTTGAAATTTTTTTTTTTGAAAATTTTTTTGAAATTTTTTTTGAATTTTTTTTTTTTGAAATTTTTTTTCGAATTTTTTTTTTCAATTTTTTTAAAAATTTTTTTTTTATTTTTTTTTTGAAATTTTTTTAAAATTTTTTTTTGAATTTTTTTTAAATTTTTTTTTTTATTTTTTTTTCTTGAAAATTTTTTTTTCGAATTTTTTTTTTCGAATTTTTTTTCAATTTTTTTTTAAATTTTTTTTTTCATTTTTTTTTGAAATTTTTCGAAAACTTTTTTTTTGAAATTTTTTTTTAATTTTTTTTTTGAAAATTTTTTTTTTGAAATTTTTTTTTTTGAAATTTTTTTTTTCGAAAATTTTTTTGAAATTTTTTTTGAAATTTTTTTTTTGAAAATTTTTCTGAAATTTTTTTTAAATTTTTTTTTTGAAAATTTTTTTTTTGAAATTTTTTTTTTGAAATTTTTTTTTTCGAAAATTTTTTTGAAATTTTTTTTGAAATTTTTTTTTTTGAAAATTTTTTTGAAATTTTTTTTTAATTTTCTTTTTGAAATTTTTTTTTGATGTTTTAATTATTTTTTTGAAAAATTTTTTTTTAAAATTTTTTTTTAAATTTTTTTTTAATTTTTTTTTATTTTTTTTAATTTTTTATTTTTTTTTTGAAATTTTTTTTATGGAAATTTCTTCTGAATTTTTTTTAAATTTTTTTTTCGAAATTTTTTTTCGAATTTTTTTGAAATTTTTTTTTTAATTTTTTTTTTTAATTTCATTATTTTTTTTTGAACATTTTTTTTTTCAATTTTTTTAAAATTTTTTTAAATTTTTTTTTAAAAAATTTTTTTTTTGAATTTTTTTTTAAATTTTTTTTTTTATTTTTTTTCTTGAAAATTTTTTTTTCGAATTTTTTTTTTCAATTTTTTTTTAATTTTTTTTTTGAAATTTTTTTGAAATTTTTTTTTCAATTTTTTTTAAAATTTATTTTTTCGAAAATTTTTTTTTCAATTTTTTTTAAAATTTTTTTTAAAATTTTATTTTGGAATTTTTTTTTAAATTTTTTTTTTAAAGTTTTTTTTTTGAAATTTTTTTTTTTCGAAATTTTTTTGAAATTTTTTTTTTGAAAATTTTTTTTTTCAATTTTTTTTTAAATTTTTTTTTCGAATTTTTTTTTGAAATTTTTTTTGAAATTTTTTTTTTGATTTTTTTTTTGAAATTTTTTTTAAATTTTTTTTTGAAAATTTTTTTTTTGAAATTTTTTTAAAATTTTTATTTGAAAATTTTTTTTTTTGAAATTTATTTTTTCAATTTTTTTTAAATTTTTTTAAATTTTTTTTAAAATTTTTTTTTAAATTTTTTTTCTTTATTTTTTTTTAATTTTCTTTTTGAAAATTTTTTTTTTGAAATTTTTTTTTTCGAAAATTTTTTTGAAATATTTTTTTTGAAAATTTTTTTTTCAATTTTTTTTTAAATTTTTTTTTTTATTTTTTTTTTTTATTTTTTTTAAAACTTTTATTTGAAAATTTTTTTTTTGAAATTTTTTTTTTCAATTTTTTTTAAATTTTTTTTAATTTTTTTTTAAATTTTTTTTAAAATTTTTTTTCTTTATTTTTTTTTAATTTTCTTTTTGAAAATTTTTTTTTGAGATTTTTTTTAAATTTTTTTTTTGAAATCTTTTTTTTTTATATTTTTTTTTTTGAAATCTTTTTTTTTTATATTTTTTTTTTCGAAAATTTTTTTGAAATTTTTTTTGGATTTTTTTTTTTATTTTTAATTCGAAATTTTTTTTCGAATTTTTTTTCAATTTTTTTTTTAATTTTTTTTTTTAATTTTTTTTTTGAAATTTTTTTTAAATTTTTTTTTTGAAATTTTTTTTTTGAAATTTTTTTTTTCGAAAATTTTTTTGAAATTTTTTTTGGATTTTTTTAAAATTTTTTTTTTCGAAATTTTTTTTCGAATTTTTTTTAAAATTTTTTTTAAATTTTTTTTTTTAATTTTTTTTTTTTAATTTTTTTAAAATTTTTTTTGAAAATTTTTTTTTTTGAAATTTTTTTTTCGAAAATTATTTTGAATTTTTTTTTAAAATTTTTTTTTTAATTTTTTTTTTGAAATTTTTTTAAATTTTTTTTTTAATTTTTTTTTCTTGAAAATTTTTTTTTCGAATTTTCTCTTTGAAATTTTTTTTTTGAATTTTTTTTAAAATTTTTTTTTGAAATTTTTTTTGAAATTTTTTTTTTAATTTTTTTTTTTGAAATTTTTTTTAAATTTTTTTTTGAAAATTTTTTCTTTGAAATTTTTTTAAAATTTTTATTTGAAAATTTTTTTTTTTAAATTTTTTTTTTCAATTTTTTTAAATTTTTTTTTATTTTTTTTTAATTTTTTTTTTAAATTTTTTTTAAATTTTTTTTTTGAAAATTTTTTTTTTGAAATTTTTTTTTTCGAAAATTTTTTTGAAATTTTTTTTTTGAAAATTTTTTTTTCAATTTTTTTTTAATTTTTTTTTTATTTTTTTTTTGAAATTTTTTTAAAACTTTTATTTGAAAATTTTTTTTTTGAAATTTTTTTTTTCAATTTTTTTTAAATTTTTTTTTATTTTTTTTTAAATTTTTTTTAAAATTTTTTTTCTTTATTTTTTTTTAATTTTCTTTTTGAAAATTTTTTTTTGAGATTTTTTTTAAATTTTTTTTTTGAAATCTTTTTTTTTGATATTTTTTTGTTTGAAAATTTTTTTGAAATTTTTTTTGGATTTTTTTTTTAATTTTTAATACGAAATTTTTTTTCGAATTTTTTTTCAATTTTTTTTTTAATTTTTTTTTTTAAATTTTTTTTTTGAAATTTTTTTTAAATTTTTTTTTTGAAATTTTTTTTTTGAAATTTTTTTTTTCGAAAATTTTTTTGAAATTTTTTTTGGATTTTTTTTTTTTTATTTTTTTTTCGAAATTTTTTTTCGAATTTTTTTTTAAATTTTTTTTAAATTTTTTTTTTTAATTTTTTTTTTAATTTTTTTTAAATTTTTTTTGAAAATTTTTTTTTTTGAAATTTTTTTTTCGAAAATTATTTTGAAATTTTTTTTAAATTTTTTTTTTTAATTTTTTTTTTGAAATTTTTTTAAAATTTTTTTTTGAAATTTTTTTTTTTTTGAAATTTGTTTTTTCGAAAAATTTTTTGAAATTTTATTTGAAATTTTTTTTTTGAAAATTTTTTTTTTTTAATTTTTTTTTTAATTTTTTTTTTAATTTTTTTTTTATTTTTTTTTTGAATTATTTTTGAAATTTTTTTTCGAAAATTTTTTTTTTCGAAAATTTTTTTGAATTTTTTTTTGAATTTTTTTTTGAATTTTTTTTTTTGAAAATTTTTTTAAATTTTTCCTTGAAAATTTTTTTTTTTGAAATTTTTTTTTTCGAAAATTTTTTTGAATTTTTTTTTGAATTTTTTTTTTGAAAATTTTTTTTTTGAAATTTTTTTTTTGAAATTTTTTTTTAAATTTTTTTTTTAATTTTTTTTAAGATTTTTTTGAATTTTTTTTTTGAAATTTTTTTAAATTTTTTTTTTTAATTTTTTTTCTTTGAAAATTTTTTTTTGAACTTTCTTTTTGAAAATTTTTTTTTTGAAATTTTTTTTAAATTTTTTATTTGAAAATTTTTTTTTTAATTTTTTTTTTGAAAATTTTTTTGAAATTTTTTTTGAATTTTTTTTTTTGAAATTTTTTTTTCGAATTTTTTTTAAAATTTTTTTTTAAATTTTTTTTTTGAAATTTTTTTTAAATTTTTTTTTGAAATTTTTTTTTCGAAAATTTTTTTGAAATTTTTTTTAAATTTTTTTTTAAATTTTTTTTTCTTGAAAATTTTATTTTCGAATTTTCTTTTTGAAATTTTTTTTTTTATTTTTTATTTTTTTTTATTTTTATTTTTTTTTTGTTTTTGAATTTTTTTTTTGGAAATTCTTTCTGAATTTTTTTTAAATTTTTTTTTGAAATTTTTTTTTCGAAAATTTTTTTGAAATTTTTTTTAATTTTTTTTTTAATTTTTTTTTCTTGAAAATTTTTTTTTCGAATTTTCTTTTTGAAAATTTTTTTTTAATTTTTAATTTTTTTTAATTTTTATTTTTTTTTTGTTTTTGAAATTTTTTTTTTTGAAATTTTTTCTGAATTTTTTTAAAATTTTTTTTTAAATTTTTTTTTCAATTTTTTAAAAAATTTTTTTTTTCATTTTTTTTTGAAATTTTTTTTAAATTTTTATTTTGAAAATTTTTTTTTTGAACTTTTTTTTAAATTTTTTTTTTGAAAATTTTTTTTTTGAAATTTTTTTTTCGAAAATTTTTTTGAAATTTTTTTAAAATTTTTTTTTTAATTTTTTTTTCTTGAAAATTTTTTTTTCGAATTTTCTCTTTGAAATTTTTTTTGAATTTTTTTAAAATTTTTTTTTATTTTTTTTAATTTTTTTTTTATTTTTAATTTT
>OX101823.2:29581970-29586970 GCA_944452925.2 Chrysolina oricalcia | reverse complement strand
TTTTGTTTTTGAAATTTTTTTTTGGAAATTTTTTCTGAATTTTTTTTGAATTTTTTTTTAAATTTTTTTTTCGAAAATTTTTTTGAAATTTTTTTTGAAATTTTTTTTTTGAAAATTTTTTTTTCGAATTTTTTTTTGAAATTTTTTTTGAAATTTTTTTTTGATTTTTTTTTTTGAAATTTTTTTTAAATTTTTTTTTGAAAATTTTTTTTTTGAAATTTTTTTAAAATTTTTATTTGAAAATTTTTTTTTTTGAAATTTTTTTTTTCAATTTTTTTTAAATTTTTTTTAATTTTTTTTAAAATTTTTTTTTAAATTTTTTTTCTTTATTTTTTTTTAATTTTCTTTTTGAAAATTTTTTTTTTGAAATTTTTTTTTTCGAAAATTTTTTTGAAATTTTTTTTTTGAAAATTTTTTTTTCAATTTTTTTTTAAATTTTTTTTTTATTTTTTTTTTTTATTTTTTTTAAAACTTTTATTTGAAAATTTTTTTTTTGAAATTTTTTTTTTCAATTTTCTTTAAATTTTTTTAAATTTTTTTTTAAATTTTTTTAAAATTTTTTTTCTTTATTTTTTTTTAATTTTCTTTTTGAAAATTTTTTTTTGAGATTTTTTTTAAATTTTTTTTTTGAAATCTTTTTTTTTTATATTTTTTTTTTCGAAAATTTTTTTGAAATTTTTTTTGGATTTTTTTTTTATTTTTAATTCGAAATTTTTTTTCGAATTTTTTTTCAATTTTTTTTTTAATTTTTTTTTTTAATTTTTTTTTTGAAATTTTTTTTAAATTTTTTTTTTGAAATTTTTTTTTTGAAATTTTTTTTTTCGAAAATTTTTTTGAAATTTTTTTTGGATTTTTTTAAAAATTTTTTTTTCGAAATTTTTTTTCGAATTTTTTTTAAAATTTTTTTTAAATTTTTTTTTTTAATTTTTTTTTTTTAATTTTTTTAAAATTTTTTTTGAAAATTTTTTTTTTTGAAATTTTTTTTTCGAAAATTATTTTGAATTTTTTTTTAAAATTTTTTTTTTAATTTTTTTTTTGAAATTTTTTTAAAATTTTTTTTTGAAAATTTTTTTTTTTAAATTTGTTTTTTCGAAAAATTTTTTGAAATTTTTTTTGAAATTTTTTTTTTGAAAATTTTTTTTTTGAAATTTTTTTTTAAATTTTCTTTTTGAAAATTTTTTTGTGAGATTTTTTTTAAATTTTTTTTTTGAAATCTTTTTTTTTGATATTTTTTTTTTTGAAAATTTTTTTGAAATTTTTTTTGGATTTTTTTTTTTAATTTTTAATTCGAAATTTTTTTTGAAATTTTTTTTTTGAAATTTTTTTTTTCGAAAATTTTTTTGAAATTTTTTTTGGATTTTTTTAAAAATTTTTTTTTCGAAATTTTTTTTTTTAATTTTTTTCAAAATTTTTTTTAAATTTTTTTTTTAAATTTTTTTTTTTAATTTTTTTAAAATTTTTTTTGAAAATTTTTTTTTTTTAAATTTTTTTTTCGAAAATTATTTTGAAATTTTTTTTAAAATTTTGTTTTAAATTTTTTTTTTGAAATTTTTTTAAAATTTTTTTTTGAAAATTTTTTTTTTTTGAAATTTTTTTTGAAATTTTTTTTTTGAAAATTTTTTTTTGAAATTTTTTTTTTAATTTTTTTTTTAATTTTTTTTTTATTTTTTTTTTTGAATTATTTTTGAAATTTTTTTTTGAAAATTTTTTTTTTCGAAAATTTTTTTGAATTTTTTTTTGAATTTTTTTTTTTGAAAATTTTTTTAAATTTTTCCTTGAAAATTTTTTTTTTTGAAATTTTTTTTTTCGAAAATTTTTTTGAATTTTTTTTTGAATTTTTTTTTTGAAAATTTTTTTTTTGAAATTTTTTTTTTGAAATTTTTTTTTAAATTTTTTTTTTAATTTTTTTAAAGATTTTTTTGAATTTTTTTTTTGAAATTTTTTTAAATTTTTTTTTTTTATTTTTTTTCTTTGAACATTTTTTTTTGAACTTTCTTTTTGAAAATTTTTTTTTTGAAATTTTTTTAAAATTTTTTATTTGAAAATTTTTTTTTAAATTTTTTTTTTGAAAATTTTTTTGAAATTTTTTTTGAATTTTTTTTTTGAAATTTTTTTTTCGAATTTTTTTTTCGAATTTTTTCAATTTTTTTTTAAATTTTTTTTTTAATTTTTTTTTTGAAATTTTTTTTAAATTTTTTTTTGAAATTTTTTTTTCGAAAATTTTTTTGAAATTTTTTTTAAATTTTTTTTTAAATTTTTTTTTCTTGAAAATTTTATTTTCGAATTTTCTTTTTGAAATTTTTTTTTTTATTTTTATTTTTTTTTATTTTTATTTTTTTTTTGTTTTTGAATTTTTTTTTTGGAAATTCTTTCTGAATTTTTTTTAAATTTTTTTTTGAAATTTTTTTTTCGAAAATTTTTTTGAAATTTTTTTTAATTTTTTTTTTAATTTTTTTTTCTTGAAAATTTTTTTTTCGAATTTTCTTTTTGAAATTTTTTTTTTAATTTTTTATTTTTTTTTATTTTTATTTTTTTTTTGTTTTTGAAATTTTTTTTTTGGAAATTTTTTCTGAATTTTTTTAAAAATTTTTTTTTAATTTTTTTTTCAATTTTTTTAAAAATTTTTTTTTCATTTTTTTTTGAAATTTTTTTTAAATTTTTTTTTTGAAAATTTTTTTTTTGAACTTTTTTTTAAATTTTTTTTTTGAAAATTTTTTTTTTGAAATTTTTTTTTCGAAAATTTTTTTGAAATTTTTTTAAAATTTTTTTTTAAATTTTTTTTTCTTGAAAATTTTTTTTTCGAATTTTCTCTTTGAATTTTTTTTTAAATTTTTTTTTATTTTTTTTAAATTTTTTTTTTTATTTTTTATTTTTTTTTATTTTAATTTTTTTTTGTTTTTGAAATTTTTTTTTGGAAATTTTTCCTGAATTTTTTTTAAATTTTTTTTTTAATTTTTTTTTGAAAATTTTTTTTTTGAAATTTTTTTCTTGAAATTTTGTTTTTCGAAAATTTTTTTGAAATTTTTTTTTTGAAAATTTTTTTGAAATCTTTTTTTTCGAAAATTTTTTTGAATTTTTTTTTAAATTTTATTTTTGAAAATTTTTTTTTTTGAAATTTTTTGAAAATTTTTTTTAAAATTTATTTTTTCGAAATTTTTTTTTTTAATTTTTTTTTTAATTTTTTTTAAAATTTTATTTTGGAAAATTTTTTAAATTTTTTTTTTTAATTTTTTTTTTGAAATTTTTTTTTTTGAAAATTTTTTTGAAATTTTTTTTGAATTTTTTTTTTTGAAATTTTTTTTCGAATTTTTTTTTTCAATTTTTTTTAAAATTTTTTTTTTTTTTTTTTTGAAATTTTTTTAAAATTTTTTTTTGAATTTTTTTTAAATTTTTTTTTTATTTTTTTTTCTTGAAAATTTTTTTTTCGAATTTTCTCTTCGAAATTTTTTTTTTGATTTTTTTTTTAAATTTTTTTTTATTTTTTTTAAAATTTTTTTTTAAATTTTTTACTTTTTTTTATTTTAATTTTTTTTTGTTTTTGAAATTTTTTTTTGGAAATTTTTTCTGAATTTTTTTTAAATTTTTTTTTAAATTTTTTTTTCGAAAATTTTTTTGAAATTTTTTTTGAAATTTTTTTTTTGAAAATTTTTTTTTCGAATTTTTTTTTGAAATTTTTTTTGAAATTTTTTTTTAATTTTTTTTTTTGAAATTTTTTTTAAATTTTTTTTTGAAAATTTTTTTTTTGAAATTTTTTTAAAATTTTTATTTGAAAATTTTTTTTTTTGAAATTTTTTTTTTAATTTTTTTAAAATTTTTTTTTATTTTTTTTTAAATTTTTTTTTAAATTTTTTTTCTTTATTTTTTTTTAATTTTCTTTTTGAAAATTTTTTTTTGAGATTTTTTTTAAATTTTTTTTTTGAAATCTTTTTTTTTGATATTTTTTTTTTCGAAAATTTTTTTGAAATTTTTTTTGGATTTTTATTTTAATTTTTAATTCGAAATTTTTTTTCGAATTTTTTTTCAATTTTTTTTTTAATTTTTTTTTAATTTTTTTTTTGAAATTTTTTTTAAATTTTTTTTTTGAAATTTTTTTTTTTGAAATTTTTTTTTTCGAAAATTTTTTTGAAATTTGTTTTGGATTTTTTTAAAAATTTTTTTTTCGAAATTTTTTTTCGAATTTTTTTCAAAATTTTTTTAAATTTTTTTTTTTAATTTTTTTTTTTTAATTTTTTTAAAATTTTTTTTTAAATTTTTTTTTTGAAATTTTTTTAAAATTTTTTTTTGAAAATTTTTTTTTTTGAAATTTGTTTTTTCGAAAAAATTTTTGAAATTTTTTTTGAAATTTTTTTTTTGAAAATTTTTTTTTTGAAATTTTTTTTTAAATTTTTTTTTTAATTTTTTTTTTTATTTTTTTTTTGAATTATTTTTGAAATTTTTTTTTGAAAATTTTTTTTTTCGAAAATTTTTTTGAATTTTTTTTTGAATTTTTTTTTTGAAAATTTTTTTAAATTTTTCCTTGAAAATTTTTTTTTTTTAATTTTTTTTTTTTAAATTTTTTTTTTCGAAAATTTTTTTGAATTTTTTTTTGAATTTTTTTTTTGAAAATTTTTTTTTTGAAATTTTTTTTTTGAAATTTTTTTTTAAATTTTTTTTTAAATTTTTTTAAATATTTTTTTGAATTTTTTTTTTGAAATTTTTTTAAATTTTTTTTTTTAATTTTTTTTCTTTGAAAATTTTTTTTTGAACTTTCTTTTTGAAAATTTTTTTTTTGAAATTTTTTAAAAATTTTTTATTTGAAAATTTTTTTTTTAATTTTTTTTTTGAAAATTTTTTTGAAATTTTTTTTGAATTTTTTTTTTTGAAATTTTTTTTTCGAATTTTTTCAATTTTTTTAAATTTTTTTTAAATTTTTTTTTTAATTTTTTTTTTGAAATTTTTTTTAAATTTTTTTTTGAAATTTTTTTTTCGAAAATTTTTTTGAAATTTTTTTTTAAATTTTT
>OX101823.2:29551970-29576970 GCA_944452925.2 Chrysolina oricalcia | reverse complement strand
TTTTTTTGAATTTTTTTTTAAATTTATTTTTTGAAAATTTTTTTTTTTGAAATTTTTTTTTTTGAAAATTTTTTTTAAATTTTTTTTTATTTTTTTTAATTTTTTATTTTTTTTTTATTTTTTTTTGAAATTTTTTTTATGGAAATTTCTTCTGAATTTTTTTTTAATTTTTTTTTCGAAATTTTTTTTCGAATTTTTTTAAAATTTTTTTTAAAAATTTTTCTTGAAAATTTTTTTTTTTATTTTTTTTTGAAATTTTTTTGAAATTTTTTTTTTGAAAATTTTTTTTTTTAAATTTTTTTTTAAATCTTTTTTTTGAAAATTTTTGTTTTTTAATTTTTTTTTTGAAATTTTTTTTTTCGAAAATTTTTTTGAAATTTTTTTTTTTAATTTTTTTTTTGAAATTTTTTTAAATTTGTTTTTGAACATTTTTTTTTCAATTTTTTTTTTCAATTTTTTTTTAAATTTTTTTTTAAATTTTTTTTTTGAAATTTTTTTGAAATTTTTTTTTTCATTTTTTTTTTAAATTTATTTTTTCGAATTTTTTTTTTAAAATTTTTTTTAAAAATTTTTTTAAAATTTTATTTTGGAAAATTTTTTTAAATTTTTTTTTTTTTATTTTTTTTTTAAATTTTTTTTTTTGAAAATTTTTTTGAAATTTTTTTTGAAATTTTTTTTTGAAATTTTTTTCGAATTTTTTTTTTTCAATTTTTTTTTTAATTTTTTTTAAATTTTTTTTTGAATTCTTTTTTTAATTTTTTTTTTATTTTTTTTTCTTGAAATTTTTTTTTCGAATTTTTTTTTTCAATTTTTTTGAAATTTTTTTTTTTCGAAAATTTTTTGAAATTTTTTTTAAATTTTTTTTTTGAAATTTTTTTTTTTTGAAATTTTTTTTTTTTTAATTTTTTTTTTCGAAATTTTTTTTGAAATTTTTTATCGGATTTTTTTTTTGAAATTTTTTCTGAATTTTTTTAAAATTTTTTTTAAATTTTTTTTTTCTTGAAAATTTATTTTTCGAATTTTTTTTTCAATTATTTTTTAAATTTTTTTTTTCATTTTTTTTGAATTTTTTTTAAAATTTTTTTTTTGAAAACTTTTTCTTTTAATTTTTTTTTTTATTTTTTTTTTGAAATTTTTTTGAAATTTTTTTTCGAATTTTTCTAAAAATTTTTTTTAAAATTTTTTTTTTTTGAAATTTTTTTTAAATTTTTTTTTGAAAATTTTTTTTTTTGAAATTTTTTTAAAATTTTTATTTGAAAATTTTTTTTTTTTTAAATTTTTTTTTTCAATTTTTTTTAAATTTTTTTTTATTTTTTTTAAATTTTTTTTTAAATTTTTTTTAATTTTTTTTTTGAAAATTTTTTTTTTGAAATTTTTTTTTTCGAAAATTTTTTTGAAATTTTTTTTTTGAAAATTTTTTTTTCGATTTTTTTTTTCAATTTTTTTTAAATTTTCTTTTTAAATTTTTTTTTTGAAATTTTTTTTTTTCAATTTTTTTTAAATTTTTTTTAAAAAATTTTTTTAAAGATTTTTTTGAAATTTTTTTTTTTTGAAATTTTTTTTAAATTTTTTATTTTAATTTTTTTTTCTTTGAAAATTTTTTTTTTTATTTTCTTTTTGAAAATTTTTTTTTGAAATTTTTTTTAAATTTTTTTTTTGAAATTTTTTTTTTGTATTTTTTTTTCGAAATTTTTTTTCGATTTTTTTCAATTTTTTTTTAAATTTTTTTTTATTTTTTTTTAAATTTTTTTTTAAATTTATTTATTTTAATTTTTTTTTGTTTTTGAAATTTTTATTTGGAAATTTTTTCTGAATTTTTTTAAAATTTTTTTTTAAATTTTTTTTTCGAAAATTTTTTTGAAATTTTTTTTGAAATTTTTTTTTTGAAAATTTTTTTTTCGAATTTGAAATTTTTTTTGAAATTTTTTTTTTTATTTTTTTTTTTGAAATTTTTTTTAAATTTTTTTTTGAAAAATTTTTTTTTGAAATTTTTTTAAAATTTTTATTTGAAAATTTTTCTTTTTGAAATTTTTTTTTTCAATTTTTTTAAATTTTTTTTTATTTTTTTTTTATTTTTTTTTTATTTTTTTTAAATTTTTTTTTTGAAAATTTTTTTTTTGAAATTTTTTTTTTCGAAAATTTTTTTGAAATTTTTTTTTTGAAAATTTTTTTTTCAATTTTTTTTAAAATTTTTTTTTTTATTTTTTTTTTTGAAATTTTTTTAAAACTTTTATTTGAAAATTTTTTTTTTGAAATTTTTTTTTTCAATTTTTTTTAAATTTTTTTTTATTTTTTTTTAAATTTTTTTTAAAATTTTTTTTCTTTATTTTTTTTTTAATTTTCTTTTTGAAAATTTTTTTTTGAGATTTTTTTTAAATTTTTTTTTTGAAATCTTTTTTTTTGAAATTTTTTTTTTCGAAAATATTTTTGAAATTTTTTTTCGATTTTTTTCAAGTTTTTTTTAAATTTTTTTTTTAATTTTTTTTTTGAAATTTTTTTTAATTTTTTTTTTTTAATTTTTTTTTCGAAATTTTTTTTGAAATTTAAAAAAAAAATTGAAAAAAAAATCCGAAAAAAAATTTCGAAAATAAAATTTTTTTTTTCGAAAATTTTTTTGAAATTTTTTTGAAATTTTTTTTAAATTTTTTTTTGAAATTTTTTAAAATTTTTTTTGTAATTTTTTTTTCTTGAAAATTTTTTTTTCGAATTTTCTCTTTGAAATTTTTTTTTTGAATTTTTTTTTAAATTTTTTTTTATTTTTTTTAAAATTTTTTTTTAAATTTTTTACTTTTTTTTATTTTAATTTTTTTTTGTTTTTGAAATTTTTTTTTGGAAATTTTTTCTGAATTTTTTTAAAATTTTTTTTTAAATTTTTTTTTCGAAAATTTTTTTGAAATTTTTTTTGAAATTTTTTTTTTGAAAATTTTTTTTTCGAATTTGAAATTTTTTTTGAAATTTTTTTTTTTATTTTTTTTTTGAAATTTTTTTTAAATTTTTTTTTGAAAATTTTTTTTTTGAAAATTTTTTAAAATTTTTATTTGAAAATTTTTTTTTTTGAAATTTTTTTTTTCAATTTTTTTAAATTTTTGTTTATTTTTTTTAAATTTTTTTTTTAATTTTTTTTAAATTTTTTTTTTGAAAATTTTTTTTTTGAAA
This sequence comes from Chrysolina oricalcia, assembly GCA_944452925.2. Classification (NCBI taxonomy): domain Eukaryota; kingdom Metazoa; phylum Arthropoda; class Insecta; order Coleoptera; family Chrysomelidae; genus Chrysolina; species Chrysolina oricalcia. Next base: position 29,573,814 of record OX101823.2, on the reverse strand, counting down.
TTTTTTTTTTCGAAAATTTTTTTGAAATTTTTTTTTTGAAAATTTTTTTTTCAATTTTTTTTTAAATTTTTTTTTTTATTTTTTTTTTTGAAATTTTTTTAAAACTTTTATTTGAAAATTTTTTTTTTGAATTTTTTTTTTTCAATTTTTTTTAAATTTTTTTTAAAATTTTTTTTAAAATTTTTTTTCTTTATTTTTTTTTTAATTTTCTTTTTGAAAATTTTTTTTTGAGATTTTTTTTAAATTTTTTTTTTGAAATCTTTTTTTTTGAAATTTTTTTTTTCGAAAATTTTTTTGAAATTTTTTTTGGATTTTTTTTTAAATTTTTAATTCGAAATTTTTTTTCGAATTTTTTTTCAATTTTTTTTTTAATTTTTTTTTTTAATTTTTTTTTTGAAATTTTTTTTAAATTTTTTTTTTGAAATTTTTTTTTTGAAATTTTTTTTTTCGAAAATTTTTTTGAAATTTTTTTTGGATTTTTTTTAAAATTTTTTTTTCGAAATTTTTTTTCGAATTTTTTTTAAAATTTTTTTTAAATTTTTTTTTTAATTTTTTTTTTTTAATTTTTTTAAAATTTTTTTTGAAAATTTTTTTTTTTGAAATTTTTTTTTCGAAAATTATTTTGAAATTTTCTTTAAAATTTTTTTTAAAATTTTTTTTTTGAAATTTTTTTTTAATTTTTTTTTGAAAATTTTTTTTTTTTGAAATTTGTTTTTTCGAAAAAAATTTTGAAATTTTTTTTGAAAATTTTTATTTGAAATTTTTTTTTTTGAAATTTTCTTTAAATCTTTTTTTGAAAATTTTTTTTTTGAAATTTTTTTCTTTTGAAATTTTTTTTTTCGAAAATTTTTTTGAAATTTTTTTTTCTAATTTTTTTTTCGAAAATTTTTTTGAAATTTTTTCTGAATTTTTTTAAATTTTTTTTTAAATTTTTTTTTCTTGAAAATTTTTTTTTCGAATTTTTTTTTTCAATTTTTTTTTCGAAAATTTTTTTGCAATTTTTTTTTTGAAAATTTTTTTTTTGAAATTTTTTTTTTTGAAATTTTTTTTCAATTTTTTTTAAATTTTTTTTGAAATTTTTTTTTTTGAAAATTTTTTTTTTGAAATTTTTTTTTTCGAAAATTTTTTTGAAATTTTTTTTTTGAAAATTTTTTTTTTTGAAATTTTTTTTTTTGAAATTTTTTTTTAATTTTTTTTTTAATTTTTTTTTTTATTTTTTTAAAAATTTTTTTTGAAAATTTTTTTTTGAATTTTTTTTAAATTTTTTTTGAATTTTTTTTTTTTTTGAAATTTTTTTTGAAATTTTTTTTTTTGAAATTTATTTTGAAATTTTTTTTTTTTGAAAATTTTTTTGAAATTTTTTTTAAAATTTTTTTTCGAATTTTTTTTTTCAATTTTTTTTTTAATTTTTTTTTCATTTTTTTTTTAAATTTTTTTTAAAATTTTTTTTTAAATGTTTTTTTCGAAAATTTTTTTGAAATTTTTTTTTTGAAAATTTTTTTGAAATTTTTTTTGAATTTTTTTTTTAATTTTTTTTGAAAATTTTTTTTTTGAATTTTTTTTTTCAATTTTTTTTAAATTTTTTTTAAAAAATTTTTTTAAAGATTTTTTTGAAATTTTTTTTTTTGAAATTTTTTTAAAATTTTTTTTTGAAAAACTTTTTTTTTGAAATTTTTTTTTTGAAATTTTTTTTTTAGAAATTTTTTTAAAATTTTTTTTAAAATTGTTTTTTCTTTGAAAATTTTTTTTTGAATTTTCTTTTTGAAAATTTTTTTTTGAAATTTTTTTAAAATTTTTTTTTGAAATTTTTTTTTTCGAATTTTTTTTTTTTGAAATTTTTTTTTTCATTTTTTTTTTAAATTTATTTTTTCGAATTTTTTTTTTAAAATTTTTTTTAAAAATTTTTTTAAAATTTTATTTTGGAAAATTTTTTTAAATTTTTTTTTTTTTATTTTTTTTTTAAATTTTTTTTTTTGAAAATTTTTTTGAAATTTTTTTTGAAATTTTTTTTTGAAATTTTTTTCGAATTTTTTTTTTTCAATTTTTTTTTTAATTTTTTTTAAATTTTTTTTTGAATTCTTTTTTTAATTTTTTTTTTATTTTTTTTTCTTGAAATTTTTTTTTCGAATTTTTTTTTTCAATTTTTTTGAAATTTTTTTTTTTCGAAAATTTTTTGAAATTTTTTTTAAATTTTTTTTTTGAAATTTTTTTTTTTTGAAATTTTTTTTTTTTTAATTTTTTTTTTCGAAATTTTTTTTGAAATTTTTTTTCGGATTTTTTTTTTGAAATTTTTTCTGAATTTTTTTAAAATTTTTTTTAAATTTTTTTTTTCTTGAAAATTTATTTTTCGAATTTTTTTTTCAATTATTTTTTAAATTTTTTTTTTCATTTTTTTTGAATTTTTTTTAAAATTTTTTTTTTGAAAACTTTTTCTTTTAATTTTTTTTTTTATTTTTTTTTTGAAATTTTTTTGAAATTTTTTTTCGAATTTTTCTAAAAATTTTTTTTAAAATTTTTTTTTTTTGAAATTTTTTTTAAATTTTTTTTTGAAAATTTTTTTTTTTGAAATTTTTTTAAAATTTTTATTTGAAAATTTTTTTTTTTTTAAATTTTTTTTTTCAATTTTTTTTAAATTTTTTTTTATTTTTTTTAAATTTTTTTTTAAATTTTTTTTAATTTTTTTTTTGAAAATTTTTTTTTTGAAATTTTTTTTTTCGAAAATTTTTTTGAAATTTTTTTTTTGAAAATTTTTTTTTCGATTTTTTTTTTCAATTTTTTTTAAATTTTCTTTTTAAATTTTTTTTTTGAAATTTTTTTTTTCAATTTTTTTTAAATTTTTTTTAAAAAATTTTTTTAAAGATTTTTTTGAAATTTTTTTTTTTTGAAATTTTTTTTAAATTTTTTATTTTAATTTTTTTTTCTTTGAAAATTTTTTTTTTTATTTTCTTTTTGAAAATTTTTTTTTGAAATTTTTTTTAATTTTTTTTTTTGAAATTTTTTTTTTGTATTTTTTTTTCGAAATTTTTTTTCGATTTTTTTCAATTTTTTTTTAAATTTTTTTTTATTTTTTTTTAAATTTTTTTTTAAATTTATTTATTTTAATTTTTTTTTGTTTTTGAAATTTTTATTTGGAAATTTTTTCTGAATTTTTTTAAAATTTTTTTTTAAATTTTTTTTTCGAAAATTTTTTTGAAATTTTTTTTGAAATTTTTTTTTTGAAAATTTTTTTTTCGAATTTGAAATTTTTTTTGAAATTTTTTTTTTTATTTTTTTTTTTGAAATTTTTTTTAAATTTTTTTTTGAAAAATTTTTTTTTGAAATTTTTTTAAAATTTTTATTTGAAAATTTTTCTTTTTGAAATTTTTTTTTTCAATTTTTTTAAATTTTTTTTTATTTTTTTTTTATTTTTTTTTTATTTTTTTTAAATTTTTTTTTTGAAAATTTTTTTTTTGAAATTTTTTTTTTCGAAAATTTTTTTGAAATTTTTTTTTTGAAAATTTTTTTTTCAATTTTTTTTAAAATTTTTTTTTTATTTTTTTTTTTGAAATTTTTTTAAAACTTTTATTTGAAAATTTTTTTTTTGAAATTTTTTTTTTCAATTTTTTTTAAATTTTTTTTTATTTTTTTTTAAATTTTTTTTAAAATTTTTTTTCTTTATTTTTTTTTTAATTTTCTTTTTGAAAATTTTTTTTTGAGATTTTTTTTAAATTTTTTTTTTGAATTTTTTTTGTTGAAATTTTGTTTTTCGAAAATTTTTTTGAAATTTTTTTTGAAATTTTTTTTTTGAAAATTTTTTTGAAATCTTTTTTTTCGAAAATTTTTTTGAATTTTTTTTTAAATTTATTTTTTGAAAATTTTTTTTTTTGAAATTTTTTTTTTTGAAAATTTTTTTTAAATTTTTTTTTATTTTTTTTAATTTTTTATTTTTTTTTTATTTTTTTTTGAAATTTTTTTTATGGAAATTTCTTCTGAATTTTTTTTTAATTTTTTTTTCGAAATTTTTTTTCGAATTTTTTTAAAATTTTTTTTAAAAATTTTTCTTGAAAATTTTTTTTTTTATTTTTTTTTGAAATTTTTTTGAAATTTTTTTTTTGAAAATTTTTTTTTTTAAATTTTTTTTTAAATCTTTTTTTTGAAAATTTTTGTTTTTTAATTTTTTTTTTGAAATTTTTTTTTTCGAAAATTTTTTTGAAATTTTTTTTTTTAATTTTTTTTTTGAAATTTTTTTAAATTTGTTTTTGAACATTTTTTTTTCAATTTTTTTTTTCAATTTTTTTTTAAATTTTTTTTTAAATTTTTTTTTTGAAATTTTTTTGAAATTTTTTTTTTCATTTTTTTTTTAAATTTATTTTTTCGAATTTTTTTTTTAAAATTTTTTTTAAAAATTTTTTTAAAATTTTATTTTGGAAAATTTTTTTAAATTTTTTTTTTTTTATTTTTTTTTTAAATTTTTTTTTTTGAAAATTTTTTTGAAATTTTTTTTGAAATTTTTTTTTGAAATTTTTTTCGAATTTTTTTTTTTCAATTTTTTTTTTAATTTTTTTTAAATTTTTTTTTGAATTCTTTTTTTAATTTTTTTTTTATTTTTTTTTCTTGAAATTTTTTTTTCGAATTTTTTTTTTCAATTTTTTTGAAATTTTTTTTTTTCGAAAATTTTTTGAAATTTTTTTTAAATTTTTTTTTTGAAATTTTTTTTTTTTGAAATTTTTTTTTTTTTAATTTTTTTTTTCGAAATTTTTTTTGAAATTTTTTATCGGATTTTTTTTTTGAAATTTTTTCTGAATTTTTTTAAAAATTTTTTTAAATTTTTTTTTTCTTGAAAATTTATTTTTCGAATTTTTTTTCAATTATTTTTTAAATTTTTTTTTTCATTTTTTTTGAATTTTTTTTAAAATTTTTTTTTTGAAAACTTTTTCTTTTAATTTTTTTTTTTATTTTTTTTTTGAAATTTTTTTGAAATTTTTTTTCGAATTTTTCTAAAAATTTTTTTTTAAATTTTTTTTTTTTGAAATTTTTTTTAAATTTTTTTTTGAAAATTTTTTTTTTTGAAATTTTTTTAAAATTTTTATTTGAAAATTTTTTTTTTTTTAAATTTTTTTTTTCAATTTTTTTTAAATTTTTTTTTATTTTTTTTAAATTTTTTTTTAAATTTTTTTTAATTTTTTTTTTGAAAATTTTTTTTTTGAAATTTTTTTTTTCGAAAATTTTTTTGAAATTTTTTTTTTGAAAATTTTTTTTTCGATTTTTTTTTTCAATTTTTTTTAAATTTTCTTTTTAAATTTTTTTTTTGAAATTTTTTTTTTTCAATTTTTTTTAAATTTTTTTTAAAAAATTTTTTTAAAGATTTTTTTGAAATTTTTTTTTTTTGAAATTTTTTTTAAATTTTTTATTTTAATTTTTTTTTCTTTGAAAATTTTTTTTTTTATTTTCTTTTTGAAAATTTTTTTTTGAAATTTTTTTTAAATTTTTTTTTTGAAATTTTTTTTTTGTATTTTTTTTTCGAAATTTTTTTTCGATTTTTTTCAATTTTTTTTTAAATTTTTTTTTATTTTTTTTTAAATTTTTTTTTAAATTTATTTATTTTAATTTTTTTTTGTTTTTGAAATTTTTATTTGGAAATTTTTTCTGAATTTTTTTAAAATTTTTTTTTAAATTTTTTTTTCGAAAATTTTTTTGAAATTTTTTTTGAAATTTTTTTTTTGAAAATTTTTTTTTCGAATTTGAAATTTTTTTTGAAATTTTTTTTTTTATTTTTTTTTTTGAAATTTTTTTTAAATTTTTTTTTGAAAAATTTTTTTTTGAAATTTTTTTAAAATTTTTATTTGAAAATTTTTCTTTTTGAAATTTTTTTTTTCAATTTTTTTAAATTTTTTTTTATTTTTTTTTTATTTTTTTTTTATTTTTTTTAAATTTTTTTTTTGAAAATTTTTTTTTTGAAATTTTTTTTTTCGAAAATTTTTTTGAAATTTTTTTTTTGAAAATTTTTTTTTCAATTTTTTTTAAAATTTTTTTTTTTATTTTTTTTTTTGAAATTTTTTTAAAACTTTTATTTGAAAATTTTTTTTTTGAAATTTTTTTTTTCAATTTTTTTTAAATTTTTTTTTATTTTTTTTTAAATTTTTTTTAAAATTTTTTTTCTTTATTTTTTTTTTAATTTTCTTTTTGAAAATTTTTTTTTGAGATTTTTTTTAAATTTTTTTTTTGAAATCTTTTTTTTTGAAATTTTTTTTTTCGAAAATATTTTTGAAATTTTTTTTCGATTTTTTTCAAGTTTTTTTTAAATTTTTTTTTTAATTTTTTTTTTGAAATTTTTTTTAATTTTTTTTTTTTAATTTTTTTTTCGAAATTTTTTTTGAAATTTAAAAAAAAAATTGAAAAAAAAATCCGAAAAAAAATTTCGAAAATAAAATTTTTTTTTTCGAAAATTTTTTTGAAATTTTTTTGAAATTTTTTTTAAATTTTTTTTTGAAATTTTTTAAAATTTTTTTTGTAATTTTTTTTTCTTGAAAATTTTTTTTTCGAATTTTCTCTTTGAAATTTTTTTTTTGAATTTTTTTTTAAATTTTTTTTTATTTTTTTTAAAATTTTTTTTTAAATTTTTTACTTTTTTTTATTTTAATTTTTTTTTGTTTTTGAAATTTTTTTTTGGAAATTTTTTCTGAATTTTTTTAAAATTTTTTTTTTAATTTTTTTTTCGAAAATTTTTTTGAAATTTTTTTTGAAATTTTTTTTTTGAAAATTTTTTTTTCGAATTTGAAATTTTTTTTGAAATTTTTTTTTTTATTTTTTTTTTGAAATTTTTTTTAAATTTTTTTTTGAAAATTTTTTTTTTGAAAATTTTTTAAAATTTTTATTTGAAAATTTTTTTTTTTGAAATTTTTTTTTTCAATTTTTTTAAATTTTTGTTTATTTTTTTTAAATTTTTTTTTTAATTTTTTTTAAATTTTTTTTTTGAAAATTTTTTTTTTGAAATTTTTTTTTTCGAAAATTTTTTTGAAATTTTTTTTTTGAAAATTTTTTTTTCAATTTTTTTTTAAATTTTTTTTTTTATTTTTTTTTTTGAAATTTTTTTAAAACTTTTATTTGAAAATTTTTTTTTTGAATTTTTTTTTTTCAATTTTTTTTAAATTTTTTTTAAAATTTTTTTTAAAATTTTTTTTCTTTATTTTTTTTTTAATTTTCTTTTTGAAAATTTTTTTTTGAGATTTTTTTTAAATTTTTTTTTTGAAATCTTTTTTTTTGAAATTTTTTTTTTCGAAAATTTTTTTGAAATTTTTTTTGGATTTTTTTTTAAATTTTTAATTCGAAATTTTTTTTCGAATTTTTTTTCAATTTTTTTTTTAATTTTTTTTTTTAATTTTTTTTTTGAAATTTTTTTTAAATTTTTTTTTTGAAATTTTTTTTTTGAAATTTTTTTTTTCGAAAATTTTTTTGAAATTTTTTTTGGATTTTTTTTAAAATTTTTTTTTCGAAATTTTTTTTCGAATTTTTTTTAAAATTTTTTTTAAATTTTTTTTTTAATTTTTTTTTTTTAATTTTTTTAAAATTTTTTTTGAAAATTTTTTTTTTTGAAATTTTTTTTTCGAAAATTATTTTGAAATTTTCTTTAAAATTTTTTTTAAAATTTTTTTTTTGAAATTTTTTTTTAATTTTTTTTTGAAAATTTTTTTTTTTTGAAATTTGTTTTTTCGAAAAAAATTTTGAAATTTTTTTTGAAAATTTTTATTTGAAATTTTTTTTTTTGAAATTTTCTTTAAATCTTTTTTTGAAAATTTTTTTTTTGAAATTTTTTTCTTTTGAAATTTTTTTTTTCGAAAATTTTTTTGAAATTTTTTTTTCTAATTTTTTTTTCGAAAATTTTTTTGAAATTTTTTCTGAATTTTTTTAAATTTTTTTTTAAATTTTTTTTTCTTGAAAATTTTTTTTTCGAATTTTTTTTTTCAATTTTTTTTTCGAAAATTTTTTTGCAATTTTTTTTTTGAAAATTTTTTTTTTGAAATTTTTTTTTTTGAAATTTTTTTTCAATTTTTTTTAAATTTTTTTTGAAATTTTTTTTTTTGAAAATTTTTTTTTTGAAATTTTTTTTTTCGAAAATTTTTTTGAAATTTTTTTTTTGAAAATTTTTTTTTTTGAAATTTTTTTTTTTGAAATTTTTTTTAAATTTTTTTTTTAATTTTTTTTTTTATTTTTTTAAAAATTTTTTTTGAAAATTTTTTTTTGAATTTTTTTTAAATTTTTTTTGAATTTTTTTTTTTTTTGAAATTTTTTTTGAAATTTTTTTTTTTGAAATTTATTTTGAAATTTTTTTTTTTTGAAAATTTTTTTGAAATTTTTTTTTAAATTTTTTTTCGAATTTTTTTTTTCAATTTTTTTTTTAATTTTTTTTTCATTTTTTTTTTAAATTTTTTTTAAAATTTTTTTTTAAATGTTTTTTTCGAAAATTTTTTTGAAATTTTTTTTTTGAAAATTTTTTTGAAATTTTTTTTGAATTTTTTTTTTAATTTTTTTTGAAAATTTTTTTTTTGAATTTTTTTTTTCAATTTTTTTTAAATTTTTTTTAAAAAATTTTTTTAAAGATTTTTTTGAAATTTTTTTTTTTGAAATTTTTTTAAAATTTTTTTTTGAAAAACTTTTTTTTTGAAATTTTTTTTTTGAAATTTTTTTTTTAGAAATTTTTTTAAAATTTTTTTTAAAATTGTTTTTTCTTTGAAAATTTTTTTTTGAATTTTCTTTTTGAAAATTTTTTTTTGAAATTTTTTTAAAATTTTTTTTTGAAATTTTTTTTTTCGAATTTTTTTTTTTTGAAATTTTTTTTGAAATTTTTTTAAAATTTTTTTTAAATTTTTTTTTGAAAATCTTTTTTTTTGAAATTTTTTTTTTCGAAAATTTTTTTGAAATTTTTTTTGAAATTTTTTTTTTTGAAAATTTTTTTTTCGAATTTTTTTTTCAATTTTTTTTTTAATTTTTCTTTAATTTTTTTTTTTTGAATTTTTTTTAAATTTTTTTTTTGAAAAATTTTTTTTGAAATTTTTTTGAAATTTTTTTTGAAATTTTTTTTTTCGAAAATTCTTTTGAAATTTTTTTTGGATTTTTTTTTTTAATTTTTTTTTCGAAATTTTTTTTCGAATTTTTTTTCAATTTTTTTTTCAAATTTTTTTTTTAATTTTCTTTTTTGAAATTTTTTTTAAAATTTTTTTTTGAAATTTTTTTTTTTGAAATTTTTATTTTTGAAATTTTTTTTTTCGAATTTTTTTTAAAATTTTTTTAAAATTTTTTTTTAAATTTTTTTTTTGAAATTTTTTTTAAATTTTTTTTTTGAAAATTTTTTTTTTGAAATTTTTTTAAAATTTTTTTTTGAAAATTTTTTTTTTGAAATTTTTTTTTTTGAAATTTTTTTAAAATTTTTTTTTGAAAATTTTTTGTTTGAAATTTTTTTTTTCAATTTTTTTTAAATTTTTTTTTATATTTTTTTTTTAATTTTTTTTGAATTTTTTTTTTTGAAATTTTTTTTTTGAAATTTTTTTTTTGAAAATTTTTTTGAAATTTTTTTTGAATTTTTTTTTTGAAATTTTTTTTTCGAAATTTTTTTTCGAATTTTTTTAATTTTTTTTTTGAAATTTTTTTAAAATTTTTTTTTGAAATTTTTTTTTTGAAATTTTTTTTTTCGAAAATTTTTTTGAAATTTTTTTTGGATTTTTTTTTTAAATTTTTTTTTCGAAATTTTTTTTCGAATTTTTTTTCAATTTTTTTTAAAAATTTTTATTTTAATTTTTTTAAAATTTTTTTTGAAAATTTTTTTTTTGAAATTTTTTTTTCGAAAATTATTTTGAAATTTTTTTTCAATTTTTTTAAAATTTTTTTTTAAATTTGTTTTTTGAAATTTTTTTTAAATTTTTTTTTGAAAATTTTTTTTTTTTTAATTTTTTTTTTGAAAATTTTTTTTTTTGAAATTTTTTTTTTTATTTTTTTTTTTTATTTTTTTTTAAATTTTTTTTTCTTTGAAAATTTTTTTTTCTTTGAAAATTTTTTTTGAATTTTCTTTTTGAAAATTTTTTTTTGAAATTTTTTTTTAATTTTTTTTTTGAAAATTTTTTTTTTGAAATTTTTTTTTTCGAAAATTTTTTTGAAATTTTTTTTGAATTTTTTTTTGAAATTTTTTTTTTGAAATTTTTTTTCGAATTTTTTTTTCAATTTTTTAAAAAAATTTTTTTTTCATTTTTTTTTTATTTTTTTTTTGAATTATTGTTTAAATTTTTTTTTGAAAATTTTTTTTTCGAAAATTTTTTTGAAATTTTTAAAAATTTTTTTTTTTAATTTTTTTTCTTTGAAAATTTTTTTTTGAATTCTCTTTTTGAAATTTTGTTTTTGAAAATTTTTTTAAATTTTTCCATGAAAATTTTTTTTTTTGAAATTTTTTTTTTCGAAAATTTTTTTGAATTTTTTTTTGAATTTTTTTTTTTGAAAATTTTTTTTTTGAAATTTTTTTTTTTGAAATTTTTTTTAAATTTTTTTTTTAATTTTTTTAAAGATTTTTTTGAAAATTTTTTTTTGAAATTTTTTTTAAATTTTTTTTTTGAAATTTTTTTTTTGAAATTTTTTTTTCGAAATTTTTTTTCGAATTTTTTCAATTTTTTTTAAAAATTTTTTTTAAATTTTTTTTTTAATTTTTTTTAAATTTTTTTTTGAAATTTTTTTTTCGAAAATTTTTTTGAAATTTTTTTTAAATTTTTTTTAAAATTTTTTTTTCTTGAAAATTTTTTTTTCGAATTTTCTTTTTGAAATTTTTTTTTTAATTTTTAATTTTTTTTAATTTTTATTTTTTTTTTGTTTTTGAAATTTTTTTTTTGGAAATTTTTTCTGAATTTTTTTTAAATTTTTTTTTGAAATTTTTTTTTTCGAAAATTTTTTTGAAATTTTTTTTGGATTTTTTTTTTAAATTTTTTTTTTCGAAATTTTTTTTCGAATTTTTTTCAATTTTTTTTTAAATTTTTTTTTTAATTTTTTTTTTGAAATTTTTTTTTCAATTTTTTTTAAATTTTTTTTTTCAATTTTTTTAAAGATTTTTTTTGAAATTTTTTTTTTTTGAAATTTTTTTAAAATTTTTTATTTTAATTTTTTTTTCTTTGAAAAATTTTTTTTTAATTTTCTTTTTGAAAAATTTTTTTTGAAATTTTTTTAAAATTTTTTTTTTGAAATTTTTTTTTGAATTTTTTTTTTGTAAATTTTTTTGAAATTTTTTTTGAATTTTTTTTTCGAAATTTTTTTTCGATTTTTTTCAATTTTTTTTTATTTTTTTTTTTTAATTTTTTTTTTTGAAATTTTTTTTAAATTTTTTTTTTAAATTTTTTTTTCGAAATTTTTTTTGAAATTTAAAAAAAAATTGAAAAAAAAAAATCCGAAAAAAAATTTCGAAAATAAAATTTCAAAAAAAAAATTCAAAAAAAATTTCAAAAAAATTTTCGAAAAAAAAAATTTCAAAAATTCTGAAATTTTTTTTTTTTGAAATTTTTTTTTAAATTTTTTTTTGAAAATTTTTTTTTTGAAATTTTTTTTTTCGAAAATTTTTTTTTCGAAAATTTTTTTGAATTTTTTTTTGAATTTTTTTTTCGAAATTTTGTTTCGAATTTTTTTTAAAAATTTTTTTTAAATTCTTTTTTTTATTTTTTTTTTAATTTTTTTTGAAAATTTTTTTTTTTCAATTTTTTTAAAAAATTTTTTTTAATTTTTTTTTTTGAAATTTTTTTTTGAATTTTCCTTTTGAAAATTTTTTTTTTCGAAAATTTTTTTGAAATTTTTTTTGAATTTTCTTTTTGAAATTTTTTTTTAGAAATTTTTTTTCGAATTTTTTTTTAAATTTTTTTTTTAATTCTTTTTTATATTTTGTTTTGAAAATTTTTTTTTTGAAATTTTTTTTTTCGAAAATTATTTTGAAATTTTTTTTCAATTTTTTTTAATTTTTTTTTAAATTTTTTTTTTGAATTTTTTTTTAAATTTTTTTTTGAAATTTTTTTTTTTTTTTAATTTTTTTTTTCGAAAATTTTTTTGAAATTTTTTTAGAAATTTTTTTTTTGAAAATTTTTTTTTTGAATTTTTTTTTTTCAATTTTTTTTTAAATTTTTTTTTTAAATTTTTTTAAAAATTTTTTTTGAAAATTTTTTTTTTTGAAATTTTTTTAAATTTTTTTTTAAAAAACTTTTTTTTTGAAATTTTTTTTTGAAATTTTTTTAAAAATTTTTTTAAATTGTTTTTTCTTTGAAAATTTTTTTTTGAATTTTCTTTTTGAAAATTTTTTTTGAAATTTTTTTTAAATTTTTTTTTTGAAATTTTTTTTAAAATTTTTTTAAAATTTTTTTTAAAATTTTTTTATCTTTGAAAATTTTTTTTTCTTTGAAAATTTTTTTTAAATTTTCTTTTTGAAAATTTTTTTTTGAAATTTTTTTTAAATTTTTTTTTTAAAAATTTTTTTTTTGAAATTTTTTTTTTTAAATTTTTTTTTCGAAATTTTTTTTCGAATTTTTTCAATTTTTTTTAAAAATTTTTTTTAAATTTTTTTTTTAATTTTTTTTAAATTTTTTTTTGAAATTTTTTTTTCGAAAATTTTTTTGAAATTTTTTTTAAATTTTTTTAAAAATTTTTTTTTCTTGAAAATTTTTTTTTCAAATTTTCTTTTTGAATTTTTTTTTTTAATTTTTAATTTTTTTTAATTTTTATTTTTTTTTTGTTTTTGAAATTTTTTTTTAAATTTTTTTTTTAATTTTTTTTTTTGAAATTTTTTTTAATTTTTTTTTTTTAATTTTTTTTTCGAAATTTTTCTTGAAATTTAAAAAAAAATTGAAAAAAAAATCCGAAAAAAAATTTCGAAAATAAAATTTTTTTTTTCGAAAATTTTTTTGAAATTTTTTTTGAAATTTTTTTAAATTTTTTTTTAAATTTTTTTTCCTTGAAAATTTTTTTTTCGAATTTTCTCTTTGAAATTTTTTTTTTGAATTTTTTTTTAAATTTTTTTTTATTTTTTTTAAAATTTTTTTTTAAATTTTTTACTTTTTTTTATTTTAATTTTTTTTTGTTTTTGAAATTTTTTTTTGGAAATTTTTTCTGAATTTTTTTAAATTTTTTTTTTAAATTTTTTTTTCGAAAATTTTTTTGAAATTTTTTTTGAAATTTTTTTTTTGAAAATTTTTTTTTCGAATTTGAAATTTTTTTTGAAATTTTTTTTTTAATTTTTTTTTTTGAAATTTTTTTTAAATTTTTTTTTTGAAAATTTTTTTTTTGAAATTTTTTTAAAATTTTTTTTTGAAAATTTTTTTTTTGAAATTTTTTTTTTTGAAATTTTTTTAAAATTTTTTTTTGAAAATTTTTTGTTTGAAATTTTTTTTTTCAATTTTTTTTAAATTTTTTTTTATATTTTTTTTTTAATTTTTTTTGAATTTTTTTTTTTGAAATTTTTTTTTTGAAATTTTTTTTTTGAAAATTTTTTTGAAATTTTTTTTGAATTTTTTTTTTGAAATTTTTTTTTCGAAATTTTTTTTCGAATTTTTTTAATTTTTTTTTTGAAATTTTTTTAAAATTTTTTTTTGAAATTTTTTTTTTGAAATTTTTTTTTTCGAAAATTTTTTTGAAATTTTTTTTGGATTTTTTTTTTAAATTTTTTTTTCGAAATTTTTTTTCGAATTTTTTTTCAATTTTTTTTAAAAATTTTTATTTTAATTTTTTTAAAATTTTTTTTGAAAATTTTTTTTTTGAAATTTTTTTTTCGAAAATTATTTTGAAATTTTTTTTCAATTTTTTTAAAATTTTTTTTTAAATTTGTTTTTTGAAATTTTTTTTAAATTTTTTTTTGAAAATTTTTTTTTTTTTAATTTTTTTTTTGAAAATTTTTTTTTTTGAAATTTTTTTTTTTATTTTTTTTTTTAATTTTTTTTTAAATTTTTTTTTCTTTGAAAATTTTTTTTTCTTTGAAAATTTTTTTTGAATTTTCTTTTTGAAAATTTTTTTTTGAAATTTTTTTTAAATTTTTTTTTTGAAAATTTTTTTTTTGAAATTTTTTTTTTCGAAAATTTTTTTGAAATTTTTTTTGAATTTTTTTTTGAAATTTTTTTTTTGAAATTTTTTTTCGAATTTTTTTTTCAATTTTTTAAAAAATTTTTTTTTTCATTTTTTTTTTATTTTTTTTTTGAATTATTGTTTAAATTTTTTTTTGAAAATTTTTTTTTCGAAAATTTTTTTGAAATTTTTAAAAATTTTTTTTTTTAATTTTTTTTCTTTGAAAATTTTTTTTTGAATTCTCTTTTTGAAATTTTGTTTTTGAAAATTTTTTTAAATTTTTCCATGAAAATTTTTTTTTTTGAAATTTTTTTTTTCGAAAATTTTTTTGAATTTTTTTTTGAATTTTTTTTTTTGAAAATTTTTTTTTTGAAATTTTTTTTTTTGAAATTTTTTTTAAATTTTTTTTTTAATTTTTTTAAAGATTTTTTTGAAAATTTTTTTTTGAAATTTTTTTTAAATTTTTTTTTTGAAATTTTTTTTTTGAAATTTTTTTTTCGAAATTTTTTTTCGAATTTTTTCAATTTTTTTTAAAAATTTTTTTTAAATTTTTTTTTTAATTTTTTTTAAATTTTTTTTTGAAATTTTTTTTTCGAAAATTTTTTTGAAATTTTTTTTAAATTTTTTTTAAAATTTTTTTTTCTTGAAAATTTTTTTTTCGAATTTTCTTTTTGAAATTTTTTTTTTAATTTTTAATTTTTTTTAATTTTTATTTTTTTTTTGTTTTTGAAATTTTTTTTTTGGAAATTTTTTCTGAATTTTTTTTAAATTTTTTTTTGAAATTTTTTTTTTCGAAAATTTTTTTGAAATTTTTTTTGGATTTTTTTTTAAATTTTTTTTTTCGAAATTTTTTTTCGAATTTTTTTCAATTTTTTTTTAAATTTTTTTTTTAATTTTTTTTTTGAAATTTTTTTTTCAATTTTTTTTAAATTTTTTTTTTCAATTTTTTTAAAGATTTTTTTTGAAATTTTTTTTTTTTGAAATTTTTTTAAAATTTTTTATTTTAATTTTTTTTTCTTTGAAAAATTTTTTTTTAATTTTCTTTTTGAAAAATTTTTTTTGAAATTTTTTTAAAATTTTTTTTTTGAAATTTTTTTTTGAATTTTTTTTTTGTAAATTTTTTTGAAATTTTTTTTGAATTTTTTTTTCGAAATTTTTTTTCGATTTTTTTCAATTTTTTTTTATTTTTTTTTTTTAATTTTTTTTTTTGAAATTTTTTTTAAATTTTTTTTTTAAATTTTTTTTTCGAAATTTTTTTTGAAATTTAAAAAAAAATTGAAAAAAAAAAATCCGAAAAAAAATTTCGAAAATAAAATTTCAAAAAAAAAATTCAAAAAAAATTTCAAAAAAATTTTCGAAAAAAAAAATTTCAAAAATTCTGAAATTTTTTTTTTTTGAAATTTTTTTTTAAATTTTTTTTTGAAAATTTTTTTTTTGAAATTTTTTTTTTCGAAAATTTTTTTTTCGAAAATTTTTTTGAATTTTTTTTTGAATTTTTTTTTCGAAATTTTGTTTCGAATTTTTTTTAAAAATTTTTTTTAAATTCTTTTTTTTATTTTTTTTTTAATTTTTTTTGAAAATTTTTTTTTTTCAATTTTTTTAAAAAATTTTTTTTAATTTTTTTTTTTGAAAATTTTTTTTGAATTTTCCTTTTGAAAATTTTTTTTTTCGAAAATTTTTTTGAAATTTTTTTTGAATTTTCTTTTTGAAATTTTTTTTTAGAAATTTTTTTTCGAATTTTTTTTTAAATTTTTTTTTTAATTCTTTTTTATATTTTGTTTTGAAAATTTTTTTTTTGAAATTTTTTTTTTCGAAAATTATTTTGAAATTTTTTTTCAATTTTTTTTAATTTTTTTTTAAATTTTTTTTTTGAATTTTTTTTTAAATTTTTTTTTGAAATTTTTTTTTTTTTTTAATTTTTTTTTTCGAAAATTTTTTTGAAATTTTTTTAGAAATTTTTTTTTTGAAAATTTTTTTTTTGAATTTTTTTTTTTCAATTTTTTTTTAAATTTTTTTTTTAAATTTTTTTAAAAATTTTTTTTGAAAATTTTTTTTTTTGAAATTTTTTTAAATTTTTTTTTAAAAAACTTTTTTTTTGAAATTTTTTTTTGAAATTTTTTTAAAAATTTTTTTAAATTGTTTTTTCTTTGAAAATTTTTTTTTGAATTTTCTTTTTGAAAATTTTTTTTGAAATTTTTTTTAAATTTTTTTTTTGAAATTTTTTTTAAAATTTTTTTAAAATTTTTTTTAAAATTTTTTTATCTTTGAAAATTTTTTTTTCTTTGAAAATTTTTTTTAAATTTTCTTTTTGAAAATTTTTTTTTGAAATTTTTTTTAAATTTTTTTTTTAAAAATTTTTTTTTTGAAATTTTTTTTTTTAAATTTTTTTTTCGAAATTTTTTTTCGAATTTTTTCAATTTTTTTTAAAAATTTTTTTTAAATTTTTTTTTTAATTTTTTTTAAATTTTTTTTTGAAATTTTTTTTTCGAAAATTTTTTTGAAATTTTTTTTAAATTTTTTTAAAAATTTTTTTTTCTTGAAAATTTTTTTTTCAAATTTTCTTTTTGAATTTTTTTTTTTAATTTTTAATTTTTTTTAATTTTTATTTTTTTTTTGTTTTT
Organism: Chrysolina oricalcia; assembly: GCA_944452925.2. Lineage (NCBI taxonomy): Eukaryota > Metazoa > Arthropoda > Insecta > Coleoptera > Chrysomelidae > Chrysolina > Chrysolina oricalcia. The sequence goes on along the minus strand of OX101823.2, from coordinate 29,557,150 downwards.
GAAATTTTTTTTTAAATTTTTTTTTTAATTTTTTTTTTTGAAATTTTTTTTAATTTTTTTTTTTTAATTTTTTTTTCGAAATTTTTCTTGAAATTTAAAAAAAAATTGAAAAAAAAATCCGAAAAAAAATTTCGAAAATAAAATTTTTTTTTTCGAAAATTTTTTTGAAATTTTTTTTGAAATTTTTTTAAATTTTTTTTTAAATTTTTTTTCCTTGAAAATTTTTTTTTCGAATTTTCTCTTTGAAATTTTTTTTTTGAATTTTTTTTTAAATTTTTTTTTATTTTTTTTAAAATTTTTTTTTAAATTTTTTACTTTTTTTTATTTTAATTTTTTTTTGTTTTTGAAATTTTTTTTTGGAAATTTTTTCTGAATTTTTTTAAATTTTTTTTTTAAATTTTTTTTTCGAAAATTTTTTTGAAATTTTTTTTGAAATTTTTTTTTTGAAAATTTTTTTTTCGAATTTGAAATTTTTTTTGAAATTTTTTTTTTAATTTTTTTTTTTGAAATTTTTTTTCAATTTTTTTTAAATTTTGTTTGAAATTTTTTTTTTTGAAAATTTTTTTTTTGAAATTTTTTTTTTCGAAAATTTTTTTGAAATTTTTTTTTTGAAAAATTTTTTTTTTTGAAATTTTTTTTTTTGAAATTTTTTTTAAATTTTTTTTTTTTATTTTTTTTTTATTTTTTCAAAAAATTTTTTTGAAAATTTTTTTTTGAATTTTTTTTAAATTTTTTTTGAATTTTTTTTTTTTTTGAAATTTTTTTTGAAATTTTTTTTGAAATTTTTTTTTTTGAAATTTATTTTGAAATTTTTTTTTTTTGAAAATTTTTTTGAAATTTTTTTTTTCATTTTTTTTCGAATTTTTTTTTTCAATTTTTTTTTAAATTTTTTTTCATTTTTTTTTGAAATTTTTTTTAAAATTTTTTTTTAAATTTTTTTTTCGAAAATTTTTTTGAAATTTTTTTTGAAATTTTTTGTTTGAAAATTTTTTTTGAAATTTTTTTTGAATTTTTTTTTTAATTTTTTTTGAAAATTTTTTTTTTGAATTTTTTTTTTCAATTTTTTTTAAATTTTTTTTTAAAAATTTTTTTTGAAAATTTTTTTTTGAATTTTTTTTAAATTTTTTTTAAAATTTTTTTTTTTAAATTTTTTTTTGAAATTTTTTTTAAATTTTTTTTTGAAATTTTTTTAAATTTTTTTTTTAATTTTTTTTTTCTTGAAAATTTTTTTTTCGAATTTTCTCTTTAAAATTTTTTTTTTGAATTTTTTTTTAAATTTTTTTTTATTTTTTTTAAATTTTTTTTAAATTTTTTACTTTTTTTTATTTTAATTTTTTTTTGTTTTTGAAATTTTTTTTTGGAAATTTTTTCTGAATTTTTTTTGAATTTTTTTTTAAATTTTTTTTTCGAAAATTTTTTTGAAATTTTTTTTGAAATTTTTTTTTTGAAAATTTTTTTTTCGAATTTTTTTTTGAAATTTTTTTTGAAATTTTTTTTTTGATTTTTTTTTTTGAAATTTTTTTTAAATTTTTTTTTGAAAATTTTTTTTTTGAAATTTTTTTAAAATTTTTATTTGAAAATTTTTTTTTTTGAAATTTTTTTTTTCAATTTTTTTTAAATTTTTTTAAATTTTTTTTAAAATTTTTTTTTAAATTTTTTTTCTTTATTTTTTTTTAATTTTCTTTTTGAAAATTTTTTTTTTGAAATTTTTTTTTTCGAAAATTTTTTTGAAATTTTTTTTTTGAAAATTTTTTTTTCAATTTTTTTTTAAATTTTTTTTTTATTTTTTTTTTTTATTTTTTTTAAAACTTTTATTTGAAAATTTTTTTTTTGAAATTTTTTTTTTCAATTTTCTTTAAATTTTTTTTAATTTTTTTTTAAATTTTTTTTAAAATTTTTTTTCTTTATTTTTTTTTAATTTTCTTTTTGAAAATTTTTTTTTGAGATTTTTTTTAAATTTTTTTTTTGAAATCTTTTTTTTTTATATTTTTTTTTTCGAAAATTTTTTTGAAATTTTTTTTGGATTTTTTTTTTTATTTTTAATTCGAAATTTTTTTTCGAATTTTTTTTCAATTTTTTTTTTAATTTTTTTTTTTAATTTTTTTTTTGAAATTTTTTTTAAATTTTTTTTTTGAAATTTTTTTTTTGAAATTTTTTTTTTCGAAAATTTTTTTGAAATTTTTTTTGGATTTTTTTAAAAATTTTTTTTTCGAAATTTTTTTTCGAATTTTTTTTAAAATTTTTTTTAAATTTTTTTTTTTAATTTTTTTTTTTTAATTTTTTTAAAATTTTTTTTGAAAATTTTTTTTTTTGAAATTTTTTTTTCGAAAATTATTTTGAATTTTTTTTTAAAATTTTTTTTTTAATTTTTTTTTTGAAATTTTTTTAAAATTTTTTTTTGAAAATTTTTTTTTTTAAATTTGTTTTTTCGAAAAATTTTTTGAAATTTTTTTTGAAATTTTTTTTTTGAAAATTTTTTTTTTGAAATTTTTTTTTAAATTTTCTTTTTGAAAATTTTTTTGTGAGATTTTTTTTAAATTTTTTTTTTGAAATATTTTTTTTTGATATTTTTTTTTTTGAAAATTTTTTTGAAATTTTTTTTGGATTTTTTTTTTTAATTTTTAATTCGAAATTTTTTTTGAAATTTTTTTTTTGAAATTTTTTTTTTCGAAAATTTTTTTGAAATTTTTTTTGGATTTTTTTAAAAATTTTTTTTTCGAAATTTTTTTTTTAATTTTTTTCAAAATTTTTTTTAAATTTTTTTTTTAAATTTTTTTTTTTAATTTTTTTAAAATTTTTTTTGAAAATTTTTTTTTTTTAAATTTTTTTTTCGAAAATTATTTTGAAATTTTTTTTAAAATTTTTTTTTAAATTTTTTTTTTGAAATTTTTTTAAAATTTTTTTTTGAAAATTTTTTTTTTTTGAAATTTTTTTTGAAATTTTTTTTTTGAAAATTTTTTTTTGAAATTTTTTTTTAAATTTTTTTTTTAATTTTTTTTTTATTTTTTTTTTTGAATTATTTTTGAAATTTTTTTTTGAAAATTTTTTTTTTCGAAAATTTTTTTGAATTTTTTTTTGAATTTTTTTTTTTGAAAATTTTTTTAAATTTTTCCTTGAAAATTTTTTTTTTTGAAATTTTTTTTTTCGAAAATTTTTTTGAATTTTTTTTTGAATTTTTTTTTTGAAAATTTTTTTTTTGAAATTTTTTTTTTGAAATTTTTTTTTAAATTTTTTTTTTAATTTTTTTAAAGATTTTTTTGAATTTTTTTTTTGAAATTTTTTTAAATTTTTTTTTTTTATTTTTTTTCTTTGAACATTTTTTTTTGAACTTTCTTTTTGAAAATTTTTTTTTTGAAATTTTTTTAAAATTTTTTATTTGAAAATTTTTTTTTAAATTTTTTTTTTGAAAATTTTTTTGAAATTTTTTTTGAATTTTTTTTTTGAAATTTTTTTTTCGAATTTTTTTTTCGAATTTTTTCAATTTTTTTTTAAATTTTTTTTTTAATTTTTTTTTTGAAATTTTTTTTAAATTTTTTTTTGAAATTTTTTTTTCGAAAATTTTTTTGAAATTTTTTTTAAATTTTTTTTTTAATTTTTTTTTCTTGAAAATTTTATTTTCGAATTTTCTTTTTGAAATTTTTTTTTTTATTTTTTATTTTTTTTTATTTTTATTTTTTTTTTGTTTTTGAATTTTTTTTTTGGAAATTCTTTCTGAATTTTTTTTAAATTTTTTTTTGAAATTTTTTTTTCGAAAATTTTTTTGAAATTTTTTTTAATTTTTTTTTTAATTTTTTTTTCTTGAAAATTTTTTTTTCGAATTTTCTTTTTGAAATTTTTTTTTTAATTTTTTATTTTTTTTTATTTTTATTTTTTTTTTGTTTTTGAAATTTTTTTTTTGGAAATTTTTTCTGAATTTTTTTAAAAATTTTTTTTAAATTTTTTTTTCAATTTTTTTAAAAATTTTTTTTTCATTTTTTTTTGAAATTTTTTTTAATTTTTTTTTTTGAAAATTTTTTTTTTGAACTTTTTTTTAAATTTTTTTTTTGAAAATTTTTTTTTTGAAATTTTTTTTTCGAAAATTTTTTTGAAATTTTTTTAAAATTTTTTTTAAAATTTTTTTTTCTTGAAAATTTTTTTTTCGAATTTTCTCTTTGAATTTTTTTTAAAATTTTTTTTTATTTTTTTTAAATTTTTTTTTTTATTTTTAATTTTTTTTTATTTTAATTTTTTTTTGTTTTTGAAATTTTTTTTTGGAAATTTTTCCTGAATTTTTTTTAAATTTTTTTTTTAATTTTTTTTTGAAAATTTTTTTTTTGAAATTTTTTTCTCGAAATTTTGTTTTTCGAAAATTTTTTTGAAATTTTTTTTTTGAAAATTTTTTTGAAATCTTTTTTTTCGAAAATTTTTTTGAATTTTTTTTTAAATTTTATTTTTGAAAATTTTTTTTTTTGAAATTTTTTGAAAATTTTTTTTAAAATTTATTTTTTCGAAATTTTTTTTTTTAATTTTTTTTTTAATTTTTTTTAAAATTTTATTTTGGAAAATTTTTTAAATTTTTTTTTTTAATTTTTTTTTTGAAATTTTTTTTTTTGAAAATTTTTTTGAAATTTTTTTTGAATTTTTTTTTTTGAAATTTTTTTTCGAATTTTTTTTTTCAATTTTTTTTAAAATTTTTTTTTTTTTTTTTTGAAATTTTTTTAAAATTTTTTTTTGAATTTTTTTTAAATTTTTTTTTTATTTTTTTTTCTTGAAAATTTTTTTTTCGAATTTTCTCTTTGAAATTTTTTTTTTGAATTTTTTTTTAAATTTTTTTTTATTTTTTTTAAAATTTTTTTTTAAATTTTTTACTTTTTTTTATTTTAATTTTTTTTTGTTTTTGAAATTTTTTTTTGGAAATTTTTTCTGAATTTTTTTTAAATTTTTTTTTAAATTTTTTTTTCGAAAATTTTTTTGAAATTTTTTTTGAAATTTTTTTTTTGAAAATTTTTTTTTCGAATTTTTTTTTGAAATTTTTTTTGAAATTTTTTTTTAATTTTTTTTTTTGAAATTTTTTTTAAATTTTTTTTTGAAAATTTTTTTTTTGAAATTTTTTTAAAATTTTTATTTGAAAATTTTTTTTTTTGAAATTTTTTTTTTAATTTTTTTAAAATTTTTTTTTATTTTTTTTTTAATTTTTTTTA
>OX101823.2:29439470-29544470 GCA_944452925.2 Chrysolina oricalcia | reverse complement strand
CAATTTTTTTTAAATTTTTTTTAAAAAATTTTTTTAAAGATTTTTTTGAAATTTTTTTTTTTGAAATTTTTTTAAAATTTTTTTTTGAAAAACTTTTTTTTTGAAATTTTTTTTTTGAAATTTTTTTTTTAGAAATTTTTTTAAAATTTTTTTTTAAATTGTTTTTTCTTTGAAAATTTTTTTTTGAATTTTCTTTTTGAAAATTTTTTTTTGAAATTTTTTTAAAATTTTTTTTTGAAATTTTTTTTTTCGAATTTTTTTTTTTTGAAATTTTTTTTGAAATTTTTTTAAAATTTTTTTTAAATTTTTTTTTGAAAATCTTTTTTTTTGAAATTTTTTTTTTCGAAAATTTTTTTGAAATTTTTTTTGAAATTTTTTTTTTTGAAAATTTTTTTTTCGAATTTTTTTTTCAATTTTTTTTTTAATTTTTCTTTAATTTTTTTTTTTTGAATTTTTTTTAAATTTTTTTTTTGAAAAATTTTTTTTGAAATTTTTTTGAAATTTTTTTTGAAATTTTTTTTTTTTGAAAATTTTTTTTTCGAATTTTTTTTTCAATTTTATTTTAAATTTTTTTTTTAATTTTTTTTTTTGAATTTTTTTTAAATTTTTTTTTTTAAATTTTTTTTTTTTGAAATTTTTTTTAAATTTTTTTTTGAAAATTTTTTTTTTGAAATTTTTTTTAAAATTTTTTTTTAAATTTTTTTTTATATTTTTTTTTTATTTTTTTTTGAAATTTTTTTCTTTATTTTTTTTAAATTTTCTTTTTGATAATTTTTTTTTGAGATTTTTTTAAAATTTTTTTTTTGAAATCTTTTTTTTTGAAATTTTTTTTTTCGAAAATTCTTTTGAAATTTTTTTTGGATTTTTTTTTTAAATTTTTTTTTCGAAATTTTTTTTCGAATTTTTTTTCAATTTTTTTTTCAAATTTTTTTTTTAATTTTCTTTTTTGAAATTTTTTTTTAAATTTTTTTTTGAAATTTTTTTTTTTGAAATTTTTATTTTTGAAATTTTTTTTTTCGAAAATTTTTTTGAAATTTTTTTGGAAATTTTTTCTGAATTTTTTTAAAATTTTTTTTAAAATTTTTTTTTGAAAATTTTTTTTTCGAATTTTTTTTTCAATTTTTTTTTAAATTTTTTTTTTCATTTTTTTTAAAAATTTTTTTAAATTTTCTTTTGAAAATTTTTTTTTTTGAAATTTTTTTTAAATTTTTTTTTTGAAAATTTTTTTTTTTGAAATTTTTTTGAAATTTTTTTTGAAATTTTTTTTTTTTAAATTTTTTTTTCGAATTTTTTTTCAATTTTTTTTTAAATTTTTTTAATTTTTTTTCTGAAATTTTTTTAAAATTTTTTTTTTGAAAATTTTTATTTTGAAATTTAGTTTTTCGAAAATTATTTTGAAATTTTTTTTGAAATTTTTTTTTTTTTAATTTTTTTTTTTCGAATTTTTTTTAAAATTTTTTTTAAATTTTTTTTTAAATTTTTTTTTTGAAATTTTTTTTAAATTTTTTTTTTGAAAATTTTTTTTTTGAAATTTTTTTAAAATTTTTTTTTGAAAATTTTTTTTTTGAAAATTTTTTTTTTGAAATTTTTTTAAAATTTTTTTTTGAAAATTTTTTGTTTGAAATTTTTTTTTTCAATTTTTTTTAAATTTTTTTTTATATTTTTTTTTTTATTTTTTTTGAATTTTTTTTTTTGAAATTTTTTTTTTGAAATTTTTTTTTTGAAAATTTTTTTGAAATTTTTTTTGAATTTTTTTTTTGAAATTTTTTTTTCGAAATTTTTTTTCGAATTTTTTTAATTTTTTTTTTGAAATTTTTTTAAAATTTTTTTTTGAAATTTTTTTTTTGAAATTTTTTTTTTCGAAAATTTTTTTGAAATTTTTTTTGGATTTTTTTTTTAAATTTTTTTTTCGAAATTTTTTTTCGAATTTTTTTTCAATTTTTTTTAAAAATTTTTATTTTAATTTTTTTAAAATTTTTTTTGAAAATTTTTTTTTTGAAATTTTTTTTTCGAAAATTATTTTGAAATTTTTTTTCAATTTTTTTAAAATTTTTTTTTAAATTTTTTTTTTGAAATTTTTTTTAAATTTTTTTTTGAAAATTTTTTTTTTTTTAATTTTTTTTTTGAAAATTTTTTTTTTTGAAATTTTTTTTTTTATTTTTTTTTTTAATTTTTTTTTAAAGTTTTTTTTTTTGAAAATTTTTTTTTCTTTAAAATTTTTTTTGAATTTTCTTTTTGAAAATTTTTTTTTGAAATTTTTTTTTAATTTTTTTTTTGAAAATTTTTTTTTTGAAATTTTTTTTTTCGAAAATTTTTTTGAAATTTTTTTTGAATTTTTTTTTGAAATTTTTTTTTTGAAATTTTTTTTCGAATTTTTTTTTCAATTTTTTAAAAAATTTTTTTTTTCATTTTTTTTTTATTTTTTTTTTGAATTATTGTTTAAATTTTTTTTTGAAAATTTTTTTTTCGAAAATTTTTTTGAAATTTTTTAAAATTTTTTTTTTTAATTTTTTTTCTTTGAAAATTTTTTTTTGAATTCTCTTTTTGAAATTTTGTTTTTGAAAATTTTTTTAAATTTTTCCATGAAAATTTTTTTTTTGAAATTTTTTTTTTCGAAAATTTTTTTGAATTTTTTTTTGAATTTTTTTTTTTGAAAATTTTTTTTTTGAAATTTTTTTTTTTGAAATTTTTTTTAAATTTTTTTTTTAATTTTTTTAAAGATTTTTTTGAAAATTTTTTTTTTGAAATTTTTTTTAAATTTTTTTTTTGAAATTTTTTTTTTTAAATTTTTTTTTCGAAATTTTTTTTCGAATTTTTTCAATTTTTTTTTAAAATTTTTTTTAAATTTTTTTTTTAATTTTTTTTAAATTTTTTTTTGAAATTTTTTTTTCGAAAATTTTTTTGAAATTTTTTTTAAATTTTTTTTAAAATTTTTTTTTCTTGAAAATTTTTTTTTCGAATTTTCTTTTTGAAATTTTTTTTTTAATTTTTAATTTTTTTTAATTTTTATTTTTTTTTTGTTTTTGAAATTTTTTTTTTGGAAATTTTTTCTGAATTTTTTTTAAATTTTTTTTTGAAATTTTTTTTTTCGAAAATTTTTTTGAAATTTTTTTTGGATTTTTTTTTTAAATTTTTTTTTTCGAAATTTTTTTTCGAATTTTTTTCAATTTTTTTTTAAATTTTTTTTTTAATTTTTTTTTTGAAATTTTTTTTTCAATTTTTTTTAAATTTTTTTTTTCAATTTTTTTAAAGATTTTTTTTGAAATTTTTTTTTTTTGAAATTTTTTTAAAATTTTTTATTTTAATTTTTTTTTCTTTGAAAAATTTTTTTTTTATTTTCTTTTTGAAAAATTTTTTTTGAAATTTTTTTAAAATTTTTTTTTTGAAATTTTTTTTTGAATTTTTTTTTTGTAAATTTTTTTGAAATTTTTTTTGAATTTTTTTTTTTGAATTTTTTTTTCGAAATTTTTTTTCGATTTTTTTCAATTTTTTTTTATTTTTTTTTTTTAATTTTTTTTTTTGAAATTTTTTTTAAATTTTTTTTTTTAATTTTTTTTTCGAAATTTTTTTTGAAATTTAAAAAAAAATTGAAAAAAAAAAATCCGAAAAAAAATTTCGAAAATAAAATTTCAAAAAAAAAATTCAAAAAAAATTTCAAAAAAATTTTCGAAAAAAAAAATTTCAAAAATTCTGAAATTTTTTTTTTTGAAATTTTTTTTTAAATTTTTTTTTGAAAATTTTTTTTTTGAAATTTTTTTTTTCGAAAATTTTTATTTCGAAAATTTTTTTGAATTTTTTTTTGAATTTTTTTTTCGAAATTTTGTTTCGAATTTTTTTTAAAAATTTTTTTAAATTCTTTTTTTTATTTTTTTTTTAATTTTTTTTGAAAATTTTTTTTTTTCAATTTTTTTAAAAAATTTTTTTTAATTTTTTTTTTTGAAAATTTTTTTTGAATTTTCCTTTTGAAAATTTTTTTTTTCGAAAATTTTTTTGAAATTTTTTTTGAATTTTCTTTTTGAAATTTTTTTTTAGAAATTTTTTTTCGAATTTTTTTTTAAATTTTTTTTTTAATTCTTTTTTATATTTTGTTTTGAAAATTTTTTTTTTGAAATTTTTTTTTTCGAAAATTATTTTGAAATTTTTTTTCAATTTTTTTTAATTTTTTTTTTAATTTTTTTTTTGAATTTTTTTTAAAATTTTTTTTTGAAATTTTTTTTTTTTTTTAATTTTTTTTTTCGAAAATTTTTTTGAAATTTTTTTAGAAATTTTTTTTTTGAAAATTTTTTTTTTGAATTTTTTTTTTTCAATTTTTTTTTAAATTTTTTTTTTAAATTTTTTTAAAAATTTTTTTTGAAAATTTTTTTTTTTGAAATTTTTTTAATTTTTTTTTTAAAAAACTTTTTTTTTGAAATTTTTTTTTGAAATTTTTTTAAAAATTTTTTTAAATTGTTTTTTCTTTGAAAATTTTTTTTTGAATTTTCTTTTTGAAAATTTTTTTTGAAATTTTTTTTAAATTTTTTTTTTGAAATTTTTTTTAAAATTTTTTTAAAATTTTTTTTAAAATTTTTTTATCTTTGAAAATTTTTTTTTCTTTGAAAATTTTTTTTAAATTTTCTTTTTGAAAATTTTTTTTTGAAATTTTTTTTAAATTTTTTTTTTTTAAATTTTTTTTTTGAAATTTTTTTTTTTAAATTTTTTTTTCGAAATTTTTTTTCGAATTTTTTCAATTTTTTTTAAAAATTTTTTTTTAATTTTTTTTTTAATTTTTTTTAAATTTTTTTTTGAAATTTTTTTTTCGAAAATTTTTTTGAAATTTTTTTTAAATTTTTTTTAAAATTTTTTTTTCTTGAAAATTTTTTTTTCGAATTTTCTTTTTGAATTTTTTTTTTTAATTTTTAATTTTTTTTAATTTTTATTTTTTTTTTGTTTTTGAAATTTTTTTTTTGGAAATTTTTTCTGAATTTTTTTTAAATTTTTTTTTGAAATTTTTTTTTTCGAAAATTTTTTTGAAATTTTTTTTGGATTTTTTTTTTTAATTTTTTTTTTCGAAATTTTTTTTCGAATTTTTTTCAATTTTTTTTTAAATTTTTTTTTTAATTTTTTTTTTGAAATTTTTTTTTCAATTTTTTTTAAATTTTTTTTTTCAATTTTTTTGAAATTTTTTTTTTTTGAAATTTTTTTAAAATTTTTTATTTTAATTTTTTTTTCTTTGAAAAATTTTTTTTTTATTTTCTTTTTGAAAAATTTTTTTTTAAATTTTTTTAAAATTTTTTTTTTGAAATTTTTTTTTGAATTTTTTTTTTGTAAATTTTTTTGAAATTTTTTTTGAATTTTTTTTTTTGAATTTTTTTTTCGAAATTTTTTTTCGATTTTTTTCAATTTTTTTTTATTTTTTTTTTTAATTTTTTTTTTGAAATTTTTTTTAAATTTTTTTTTTTAATTTTTTTTTCGAAATTTTTTTTGAAATTTAAAAAAAAATTGAAAAAAAAAAATCCGAAAAAAAATTTCGAAAATAAAATTTCAAAAAAAAAATTCAAAAAAAATTTCAAAAAAATTTTCGAAAAAAAAAATTTCAAAAATTCTGAAATTTTTTTTTTTTGAAATTTTTTTTTAAATTTTTTTTTGAAAATTTTTTTTTTGAAATTTTTTTTTTCGAAAATTTTTTTTTCGAAAATTTTTTTGAATTTTTTTTTGAATTTTTTTTTCGAAATTTTGTTTCGAATTTTTTTAAAAAATTTTTTTAAATTCTTTTTTTTATTTTTTTTTTTATTTTTTTTGAAAATTTTTTTTTTTCAATTTTTTTAAAAATTTTTTTTTAATTTTTTTTTTTGAAAAATTTTTTTGAATTTTCCTTTTGAAAATTTTTTTTTTCGAAAATTTTTTTGAAATTTTTTTTGAATTTTCTTTTTGAAATTTTTTTTTAGAAATTTTTTTTCGAATTTTTTTTTAAATTTTTTTTTTAATTCTTTTTTATATTTTGTTTTGAAAATTTTTTTTTTGAAATTTTTTTTTCGAAAATTATTTTGAAATTTTTTTTCAATTTTTTTTAATTTTTTTTTAAATTTTTTTTTTGAATTTTTTTTTAAATTTTTTTTTGAAATTTTTTTTTTTTTTTAATTTTTTTTTTCGAAAATTTTTTTGAAATTTTTTTAGAAATTTTTTTTTTGAAAATTTTTTTTTTGAAATTTTTTTTTTCAATTTTTTTTTAAATTTTTTTTTTAAATTTTTTTAAAAATTTTTTTTGAAAATTTTTTTTTTTGAAATTTTTTTAAATTTTTTTTTAAAAAACTTTTTTTTTGAAATTTTTTTTTGAAATTTTTTTAAAAATTTTTTTAAATTGTTTTTTCTTTGAAAATTTTTTTTTGAATTTTCTTTTTGAAAATTTTTTTTGAAATTTTTTTTAAATTTTTTTTTTGAAATTTTTTTTTTCGAAATTTTTTTTTTTGAAATTTTTTTTAAAATTTTTTTAAAATTTTTTTTAAAATTTTTTTATCTTTGAAAATTTTTTTTTCTTTGAAAATTTTTTTTAAATTTTCTTTTTGAAAATTTTTTTTTGAAATTTTTTTTAAATTTTTTTTTTTAAAATTTTTTTTTTGAAATTTTTTTTTTCGAAAATTTTTTTGAAATTTTTTTTGAATTTTTTTTTTGAAATTTTTTTTTCGAAATTTTTTTTCGAATTTTTTCAATTTTTTTTAAAAATTTTTTTTTAAATTTTTTTTTTGAAATTTTTTTTAAATTTTTTTTTGAAATTTTTTTAAATTTTTTTTTTTAATTTTTTTTTCTTGAAAATTTTTTTTTCGAATTTTCTCTTTGAAATTTTTTTTTGAATTTTTTTTAAAATTTTTTTTTATTTTTTTTTAAATTTTTTTTTAAATTTTTTACTTTTTTTTATTTTAATTTTTTTTTGTTTTTGAAATTTTTTTTTTGGAAATTTTTTCTGAATTTTTTTTAAATTTTTTTTTAAATTTTTTTTTTCGAAAATTTTTTTGAAATTTTTTTTGAAATTTTTTTTTTGAAAATTTTTTTTCGAATTTTTTTTTGAAATTTTTTTTGAATTTTTTTTTTAATTTTTTTTTTTGAAATTTTTTTTAAATTTTTTTTTGAAAATTTTTTTTTTTGAAATTTTTTTAAAATTTTTATTTGAAAATTTTTTTTTTTTGAAATTTTTTTTTTTCAATTTTTTTTTAATTTTTTTTTATTTTTTTAAAATTTTTTTTTTAAATTTTTTTTAATTTTTTTTTTGAAAATTTTTTTTTTGAAATTTTTTTTTTCGAAAATTTTTTTGAAATTTTTTTTTTGAAAATTTTTTTTTCGATTTTTTTTTCAATTTTTTTTTAAATTTTTTTTTTAAATTTTTTTTTTGAAATTTTTTTTTTTAAATTTTTTTTAAATTTTTTTCAAAAAATTTTTTTAAAGATTTTTTTGAAATTTTTTTTTTTGAAATTTTTTTAAAATTTTTTATTTTAATTTTTTTTTCTTTGAAATTTTTTTTTTTATTTTCTTTTTGAAAATTTTTTTTGAAATTTTTTTTAAATTTTTTTTTTGAAATTTTTTTTTGAATTTTTTTTTCGAAATTTTCTTTCGATTTTTTTCAATTTTTTTTAAATTTTTTTTTAAATTTTTTTTTTGAAATTTTTTTTAATTTTTTTTTTTTAATTTTTTTTTCGAAATTTTTTTTGAAATAAAAAAAAAAATTGAAAAAAAATTCCGAAAAAAAATTTCGAAAATAAAATTTTTTTTTTTGAAAATTTTTTTGAAATTTTTTTGAATTTTTTTTTTGAAATTTTTTTTTCGAAATTTTTTTTCGAATTTTTTTTTCAAATTTTTTTAAATTTTTTTTTTAATTTTTTTTTCTTGAAAATTTTTTTTTCGAATTTTCTCTTTGAAATTTTTTTTTTAATTTTTTTTTAAATTTTTTTTTATTTTTTTTTAAATTTTTTTTAAAATTTTTTTTTAAATTTTTTTTTATATTTTTTTTTATTTTTTTTTGAAAATTTTTTCTTTATTTTTTTTAAATTTTCTTTTTGATAATTTTTTTTTGAGATTTTTTTAAAATTTTTTTTTTGAAATCTTTTTTTTTGAAATTTTTTTTTTCGAAAATTCTTTTGAAATTTTTTTTGGATTTTTTTTTAAAATTTTTTTTTCGAATTTTTTTTTCGAATTTTTTTTCAATTTTTTTTTCAATTTTTTTTTTAATTTTCTTTTTTGAAATTTTTTTTAAATTTTTTTTTGAAATTTTTTTTTTTGAAATTTTTATTTTTGAAATTTTTTTTTTCGAAAATTTTTTTGAAATTTTTTTGGAAATTTTTTCTGAATTTTTTTAAAATTTTTTTTAAAATTTTTTTTTGAAAATTTTTTTTTCGAATTTTTTTTTCAATTTTTTTTTAAATTTTTTTTTTCATTTTTTTTAAAAATTTTTTTAAATTTTCTTTTGAAAATTTTTTTTTTTGAAATTTTTTTTAAATTTTTTTTTTGAAAATTTTTTTTTTTGAAATTTTTTTGAAATTTTTTTTGAAATTTTTTTTTTTTTAATTTTTTTTTCGAATTTTTTTTTCAATTTTTTTAAAAATTTTTTTAATTTTTTTTCTGAAATTTTTTTAAAATTTTTTTTTTGAAAATTTTTATTTTGAAATTTAGTTTTTCGAAAATTATTTTGAAATTTTTTTTGAAATTTTTTTTTTTTTAATTTTTTTTTTCGAATTTTTTTTAAAATTTTTTTTAAATTTTTTTTTAAATTTTTTTTTTGAAATTTTTTTTAAATTTTTTTTTTGAAAATTTTTTTTTTGAAATTTTTTTAAAATTTTTTTTTGAAAATTTTTTGTTTGAAATTTTTTTTTTCAATTTTTTTTAAATTTTTTTTTATATTTTTTTTTTAATTTTTTTTGAATTTTTTTTTTTGAAATTTTTTTTTTGAAATTTTTTTTTTGAAAATTTTTTTGAAATTTTTTTTGAATTTTTTTTTTGAAATTTTTTTTTCGAAATTTTTTTTCGAATTTTTTTAATTTTTTTTTTGAAATTTTTTTTAAATTTTTTTTTGAAATTTTTTTTTTGAAATTTTTTTTTTCGAAAATTTTTTTGAAATTTTTTTTGGATTTTTTTTTTAAATTTTTTTTTCGAAATTTTTTTTCGAATTTTTTTTTCAATTTTTTTTAAAAATTTTTATTTTAATTTTTTTAAAATTTTTTTTGAAAATTTTTTTTTTGAAATTTTTTTTTCGAAAATTATTTTGAAATTTTTTTTCAATTTTTTTAAAAATTTTTTTTTAATTTTTTTTTTGAAATTTTTTTTAAATTTTTTTTTGAAAATTTTTTTTTTTTTTAATTTTTTTTTTGAAAATTTTTTTTTTTGAAATTTTTTTTTTTATTTTTTTTTAAATTTTTTTTTAAATTTTTTTTTCTTTGAAAATTTTTTTTTCTTTGAAAATTTTTTTTGAATTTTCTTTTTGAAAATTTTTTTTTGAAATTTTTTTTTAATTTTTTTTTTGAAAATTTTTTTTTTGAAATTTTTTTTTTCGAAAATTTTTTTGAAATTTTTTTTGAAATTTTTTTTTTTTTAATTTTTTTTTCGAATTTTTTTTCAATTTTTTTTTAAATGTTTTTAATTTTTTTTCTGAAATTTTTTTAAATTTTTTTTTTTGAAAATTTTTATTTTGAAATTTAGTTTTTCGAAAATTATTTTGAAATTTTTTTTGAAATTTTTTTTTTTTTAATTTTTTTTTTTCGAATTTTTTTTAAAATTTTTTTTTAATTTTTTTTTAAATTTTTTTTTTGAAATTTTTTTTAAATTTTTTTTTTGAAAATTTTTTTTTGAAATTTTTTTAAAATTTTTTTTTGAAAATTTTTTTTTTGAAAATTTTTTTTTTGAAATTTTTTTAAAATTTTTTTTTGAAAATTTTTTGTTTGAAATTTTTTTTTTCAATTTTTTTTAAATTTTTTTTTATATTTTTTTTTTAATTTTTTTTGAATTTTTTTTTTTGAAATTTTTTTTTTGAAATTTTTTTTTTGAAAATTTTTTTGAAATTTTTTTTGAATTTTTTTTTTGAAATTTTTTTTTCGAAATTTTTTTTCGAATTTTTTTAATTTTTTTTTTGAAATTTTTTTAAAATTTTTTTTTGAAATTTTTTTTTTGAAATTTTTTTTTTCGAAAATTTTTTTGAAATTTTTTTTGGATTTTTTTTTTAAATTTTTTTTTCGAAATTTTTTTTCGAATTTTTTTTCAATTTTTTTTAAAAATTTTTATTTTAATTTTTTTAAAATTTTTTTTGAAAATTTTTTTTTTGAAATTTTTTTTTCGAAAATTATTTTGAAATTTTTTTTCAATTTTTTTAAAATTTTTTTTTAAATTTTTTTTTTGAAATTTTTTTTAAATTTTTTTTTGAAAATTTTTTTTTTTTTAATTTTTTTTTTGAAAATTTTTTTTTTTGAAATTTTTTTTTTTATTTTTTTTTTTAATTTTTTTTTAAATTTTTTTTTCTTTGAAAATTTTTTTTTCTTTGAAAATTTTTTTTGAATTTTCTTTTTGAAAATTTTTTTTTGAAATTTTTTTTTAATTTTTTTTTTGAAAATTTTTTTTTTGAAATTTTTTTTTTCGAAAATTTTTTTGAAATTTTTTTTGAATTTTTTTTTGAAATTTTTTTTTTGAAATTTTTTTTCGAATTTTTTTTTCAATTTTTTAAAAAATTTTTTTTTTCATTTTTTTTTTATTTTTTTTTTGAATTATTGTTTAAATTTTTTTTTGAAAATTTTTTTTTCGAAAATTTTTTTGAAATTTTTTAAAATTTTTTTTTTTAATTTTTTTTCTTTGAAAATTTTTTTTTGAATTCTCTTTTTGAAATTTTGTTTTTGAAAATTTTTTTAAATTTTTCCATGAAAATTTTTTTTTTTGAAATTTTTTTTTTCGAAAATTTTTTTGAATTTTTTTTTGAATTTTTTTTTTTGAAAATTTTTTTTTTGAAATTTTTTTTTTTGAAATTTTTTTTAAATTTTTTTTTTAATTTTTTTAAAGATTTTTTTGAAAATTTTTTTTTTTAAATTTTTTTTAAATTTTTTTTTTGAAATTTTTTTTTTTAAATTTTTTTTTCGAAATTTTTTTTCGAATTTTTTCAATTTTTTTTTTAAATTTTTTTTAAATTTTTTTTTTAATTTTTTTTAAATTTTTTTTTGAAATTTTTTTTTCGAAAATTTTTTTGAAATTTTTTTTAAATTTTTTTTAAAATTTTTTTTTCTTGAAAATTTTTTTTTCGAATTTTCTTTTTGAAATTTTTTTTTTAATTTTTAATTTTTTTTAATTTTTATTTTTTTTTTGTTTTTGAAATTTTTTTTTTGGAAATTTTTTCTGAATTTTTTTTAAATTTTTTTTTGAAATTTTTTTTTTCGAAAATTTTTTTGAAATTTTTTTTGGATTTTTTTTTTAAATTTTTTTTTTCGAAATTTTTTTTCGAATTTTTTTCAATTTTTTTTTAAATTTTTTTTTTAATTTTTTTTTTGAAATTTTTTTTTCAATTTTTTTTAAATTTTTTTTTTCAATTTTTTTAAAGATTTTTTTTGAAATTTTTTTTTTTTGAAATTTTTTTAAAATTTTTTATTTTAATTTTTTTTTCTTTGAAAAATTTTTTTTTTATTTTCTTTTTGAAAAATTTTTTTTGAAATTTTTTTAAAATTTTTTTTTTGAAATTTTTTTTTGAATTTTTTTTTTGTAAATTTTTTTGAAATTTTTTTTGAATTTTTTTTTTTGAATTTTTTTTTCGAAATTTTTTTTCGATTTTTTTCAATTTTTTTTTATTTTTTTTTTTTAATTTTTTTTTTTGAAATTTTTTTTAAATTTTTTTTTTTAATTTTTTTTTCGAAATTTTTTTTGAAATTTAAAAAAAAATTGAAAAAAAAAAATCCGAAAAAAAATTTCGAAAATAAAATTTCAAAAAAAAAATTCAAAAAAAATTTCAAAAAAATTTTCGAAAAAAAAAATTTCAAAAATTCTGAAATTTTTTTTTTTGAAATTTTTTTTTAAATTTTTTTTTGAAAATTTTTTTTTTGAAATTTTTTTTTTCGAAAATTTTTTTTTCGAAAATTTTTTTGAATTTTTTTTTGAATTTTTTTTTCGAAATTTTGTTTCGAATTTTTTTTAAAAATTTTTTTAAATTCTTTTTTTTATTTTTTTTTTTATTTTTTTTGAAAATTTTTTTTTTTCAATTTTTTTAAAAAATTTTTTTTAATTTTTTTTTTTGAAAATTTTTTTTGAATTTTCCTTTTGAAAATTTTTTTTTTCGAAAATTTTTTTGAAATTTTTTTTGAATTTTCTTTTTGAAATTTTTTTTTAGAAATTTTTTTTCGAATTTTTTTTTAAATTTTTTTTTTAATTCTTTTTTATATTTTGTTTTGAAAATTTTTTTTTTGAAATTTTTTTTTTCGAAAATTATTTTGAAATTTTTTTTCAATTTTTTTTAATTTTTTTTTTAATTTTTTTTTTGAATTTTTTTTAAAATTTTTTTTTGAAATTTTTTTTTTTTTTTAATTTTTTTTTTCGAAAATTTTTTTGAAATTTTTTTAGAAATTTTTTTTTTGAAAATTTTTTTTTTGAATTTTTTTTTTTCAATTTTTTTTTAAATTTTTTTTTTAAATTTTTTTAAAAATTTTTTTTGAAAATTTTTTTTTTTGAAATTTTTTTAATTTTTTTTTTAAAAAACTTTTTTTTTGAAATTTTTTTTTGAAATTTTTTTAAAAATTTTTTTAAATTGTTTTTTCTTTGAAAATTTTTTTTTGAATTTTCTTTTTGAAAATTTTTTTTGAAATTTTTTTTAAATTTTTTTTTTGAAATTTTTTTTAAAATTTTTTTAAAATTTTTTTTAAAATTTTTTTATCTTTGAAAATTTTTTTTTCTTTGAAAATTTTTTTTAAATTT
Source organism: Chrysolina oricalcia (assembly GCA_944452925.2). Lineage (NCBI taxonomy): Eukaryota > Metazoa > Arthropoda > Insecta > Coleoptera > Chrysomelidae > Chrysolina > Chrysolina oricalcia. The sequence continues at coordinate 29,531,573 of OX101823.2, read as the reverse complement.
TCTTTTTGAAAATTTTTTTTTGAAATTTTTTTTAAATTTTTTTTTTTAAAATTTTTTTTTTGAAATTTTTTTTTTTAAATTTTTTTTTCGAAATTTTTTTTCGAATTTTTTCAATTTTTTTTAAAAATTTTTTTTTAATTTTTTTTTTAATTTTTTTTAAATTTTTTTTTGAAATTTTTTTTTCGAAAATTTTTTTGAAATTTTTTTTAAATTTTTTTTAAAATTTTTTTTTCTTGAAAATTTTTTTTTCGAATTTTCTTTTTGAATTTTTTTTTTTAATTTTTAATTTTTTTTAATTTTTATTTTTTTTTTGTTTTTGAAATTTTTTTTTTGGAAATTTTTTCTGAATTTTTTTTAAATTTTTTTTTGAAATTTTTTTTTTCGAAAATTTTTTTGAAATTTTTTTTGGATTTTTTTTTTTAATTTTTTTTTTCGAAATTTTTTTTCGAATTTTTTTCAATTTTTTTTTAAATTTTTTTTTTAATTTTTTTTTTGAAATTTTTTTTTAAATTTTTTTTAAATTTTTTTTTTCAATTTTTTTAAAGATTTTTTTTGAAATTTTTTTTTTTTGAAATTTTTTTAAAATTTTTTATTTTAATTTTTTTTTCTTTGAAAAATTTTTTTTTTATTTTCTTTTTGAAAAATTTTTTTTTAAATTTTTTTAAAATTTTTTTTTTGAAATTTTTTTTTGAATTTTTTTTTTGTAAATTTTTTTGAAATTTTTTTTGAATTTTTTTTTTTGAATTTTTTTTTCGAAATTTTTTTTCGATTTTTTTCAATTTTTTTTTATTTTTTTTTTTAATTTTTTTTTTGAAATTTTTTTTAAATTTTTTTTTTTAATTTTTTTTTCGAAATTTTTTTTGAAATTTAAAAAAAAATTGAAAAAAAAAAATCCGAAAAAAAATTTCGAAAATAAAATTTCAAAAAAAAAATTCAAAAAAAATTTCAAAAAAATTTTCGAAAAAAAAAATTTCAAAAATTCTGAAATTTTTTTTTTTTTTAATTTTTTTTTAAATTTTTTTTTGAAAATTTTTTTTTTGAAATTTTTTTTTTCGAAAATTTTTTTTTCGAAAATTTTTTTGAATTTTTTTTTTGAATTTTTTTTTCGAAATTTTGTTTCGAATTTTTTTTAAAAATTTTTTTAAATTCTTTTTTTTATTTTTTTTTTTATTTTTTTTGAAAATTTTTTTTTTTCAATTTTTTTAAAAATTTTTTTTTAATTTTTTTTTTTGAAAATTTTTTTTGAATTTTCCTTTTGAAAATTTTTTTTTTCGAAAATTTTTTTGAAATTTTTTTTGAATTTTCTTTTTGAAATTTTTTTTTAGAAATTTTTTTTCGAATTTTTTTTTAAATTTTTTTTTTAATTCTTTTTTATATTTTGTTTTGAAAATTTTTTTTTTGAAATTTTTTTTTCGAAAATTATTTTGAAATTTTTTTTCAATTTTTTTTAATTTTTTTTTTAATTTTTTTTTTGAATTTTTTTTTAAATTTTTTTTTGAAATTTTTTTTTTTTTTTAATTTTTTTTTTCGAAAATTTTTTTGAAATTTTTTTAGAAATTTTTTTTTTGAAAATTTTTTTTTTGAAATTTTTTTTTTCAATTTTTTTTTAAATTTTTTTTTTAAATTATTTTAAAAATTTTTTTTGAAAATTTTTTTTTTTGAAATTTTTTTAAATTTTTTTTTAAAAAACTTTTTTTTTGAAATTTTTTTTTGAAATTTTTTTAAAAATTTTTTTAAATTGTTTTTTCTTTGAAAATTTTTTTTTGAATTTTCTTTTTGAAAATTTTTTTTGAAATTTTTTTTAAATTTTTTTTTTGAAATTTTTTTTTTCGAAATTTTTTTTTTTGAAATTTTTTTTAAAATTTTTTTAAAATTTTTTTTAAAATTTTTTTATCTTTGAAAATTTTTTTTTCTTTGAAAATTTTTTTTAAATTTTCTTTTTGAAAATTTTTTTTTGAAATTTTTTTTAAATTTTTTTTTTTTAAATTTTTTTTTTGAAATTTTTTTTTTCGAAAATTTTTTTGAAATTTTTTTTGAATTTTTTTTTTGAAATTTTTTTTTCGAAATTTTTTTTCGAATTTTTTCAATTTTTTTTAAAAATTTTTTTTTTAATTTTTTTTTTGAAATTTTTTTTAAATTTTTTTTTGAAATTTTTTTAAATTTTTTTTTTAATTTTTTTTTCTTGAAAATTTTTTTTTCGAATTTTCTCTTTGAAATTTTTTTTTGAATTTTTTTTAAAATTTTTTTTTATTTTTTTTTAAATTTTTTTTTAAATTTTTTACTTTTTTTTATTTTAATTTTTTTTTGTTTTTGAAATTTTTTTTTTGGAAATTTTTTCTGAATTTTTTTTAAATTTTTTTTTAAATTTTTTTTTTCGAAAATTTTTTTGAAATTTTTTTTGAAATTTTTTTTTTGAAAATTTTTTTTCGAATTTTTTTTTGAAATTTTTTTTGAATTTTTTTTTTAATTTTTTTTTTTGAAATTTTTTTTAAATTTTTTTTTGAAAATTTTTTTTTTTGAAATTTTTTTAAAATTTTTATTTGAAAATTTTTTTTTTTTGAAATTTTTTTTTTTCAATTTTTTTTTAATTTTTTTTTATTTTTTTAAAATTTTTTTTTTAAATTTTTTTTAATTTTTTTTTTGAAATTTTTTTTTTTGAAATTTTTTTTTTCGAAAATTTTTTTGAAATTTTTTTTTTGAAAATTTTTTTTTCGATTTTTTTTTCAATTTTTTTTTAAATTTTTTTTTTAAATTTTTTTTTTGAAATTTTTTTTTTTAAATTTTTTTTAAATTTTTTTCAAAAAATTTTTTTAAAGATTTTTTTGAAATTTTTTTTTTTGAAATTTTTTTAAAATTTTTTATTTTAATTTTTTTTTCTTTGAAATTTTTTTTTTTTATTTTCTTTTTGAAAATTTTTTTTGAATTTTTTTTTAAATTTTTTTTTTGAAATTTTTTTTTGAATTTTTTTTTCGAAATTTTCTTTCGATTTTTTTCAATTTTTTTTAAATTTTTTTTTAAATTTTTTTTTTGAAATTTTTTTTAATTTTTTTTTTTTAATTTTTTTTTCGAAATTTTTTTTGAAATAAAAAAAAAAATTGAAAAAAAATTCCGAAAAAAAATTTCGAAAATAAAATTTTTTTTTTTGAAAATTTTTTTGAAATTTTTTTGAATTTTTTTTTTGAAATTTTTTTTTCGAAATTTTTTTTCGAATTTTTTTTTCAAATTTTTTTAAATTTTTTTTTTAATTTTTTTTTCTTGAAAATTTTTTTTTCGAATTTTCTCTTTGAAATTTTTTTTTTAATTTTTTTTTAAATTTTTTTTTATTTTTTTTTAAATTTTTTTTAAAATTTTTTTTTAAATTTTTTTTTATATTTTTTTTTATTTTTTTTTGAAAATTTTTTCTTTATTTTTTTTAAATTTTCTTTTTGATAATTTTTTTTTGAGATTTTTTTAAAATTTTTTTTTTGAAATCTTTTTTTTTGAAATTTTTTTTTTCGAAAATTCTTTTGAAATTTTTTTTGGATTTTTTTTTTAAATTTTTTTTTCGAATTTTTTTTTCGAATTTTTTTTCAATTTTTTTTTCAATTTTTTTTTTAATTTTCTTTTTTGAAATTTTTTTTAAATTTTTTTTTGAAATTTTTTTTTTTGAAATTTTTATTTTTGAAATTTTTTTTTTCGAAAATTTTTTTGAAATTTTTTTGGAAATTTTTTCTGAATTTTTTTAAAATTTTTTTTAAAATTTTTTTTTGAAAATTTTTTTTTCGAATTTTTTTTTCAATTTTTTTTTAAATTTTTTTTTTCATTTTTTTTTAAAATTTTTTTAAATTTTCTTTTGAAAATTTTTTTTTTTGAAATTTTTTTTAAATTTTTTTTTTGAAAATTTTTTTTTTTGAAATTTTTTTGAAATTTTTTTTGAAATTTTTTTTTTTTTAATTTTTTTTTCGAATTTTTTTTTCAATTTTTTTAAAAATTTTTTTAATTTTTTTTCTGAAATTTTTTTAAAATTTTTTTTTTGAAAATTTTTATTTTGAAATTTAGTTTTTCGAAAATTATTTTGAAATTTTTTTTGAAATTTTTTTTTTTTTAATTTTTTTTTTCGAATTTTTTTTAAAATTTTTTTTAAATTTTTTTTTAAATTTTTTTTTTGAAATTTTTTTTAAATTTTTTTTTTGAAAATTTTTTTTTTGAAATTTTTTTAAAATTTTTTTTTGAAAATTTTTTGTTTGAAATTTTTTTTTTCAATTTTTTTTAAATTTTTTTTTATATTTTTTTTTTAATTTTTTTTGAATTTTTTTTTTTGAAATTTTTTTTTTGAAATTTTTTTTTTGAAAATTTTTTTGAAATTTTTTTTGAATTTTTTTTTTGAAATTTTTTTTTCGAAATTTTTTTTCGAATTTTTTTAATTTTTTTTTTGAAATTTTTTTTAAATTTTTTTTTGAAATTTTTTTTTTGAAATTTTTTTTTTCGAAAATTTTTTTGAAATTTTTTTTGGATTTTTTTTTAAAATTTTTTTTTCGAAATTTTTTTTCGAATTTTTTTTTCAATTTTTTTTAAAAATTTTTATTTTAATTTTTTTTTTAAATTTTTTTTGAAAATTTTTTTTTTGAAATTTTTTTTTCGAAAATTATTTTGAAATTTTTTTTCAATTTTTTTAAAAATTTTTTTTTAATTTTTTTTTTGAAATTTTTTTTAAATTTTTTTTTGAAAATTTTTTTTTTTTTAATTTTTTTTTTGAAAATTTTTTTTTTTGAAATTTTTTTTTTTATTTTTTTTTTAATTTTTTTTTAAATTTTTTTTTCTTTGAAAATTTTTTTTTCTTTGAAAATTTTTTTTGAATTTTCTTTTTGAAAATTTTTTTTTGAAATTTTTTTTTAATTTTTTTTTTGAAAATTTTTTTTTTGAAATTTTTTTTTTCGAAAATTTTTTTGAAATTTTTTTTGAATTTTTTTTTGAAATTTTTTTTTTGAAATTTTTTTTCGAATTTTTTTTTCAATTTTTTTAAAAATTTTTTTTTTATTTTTTTTTTATTTTTTTTTTGAATTATTGTTTAAATTTTTTTTTGAAAATTTTTTTTTCGAAAATTTTTTTGAAATTTTTTAAAATTTTTTTTTTTAATTTTTTTTCTTTGAAAATTTTTTTTTGAATTCTCTTTTTGAAATTTTGTTTTTGAAAATTTTTTTAAATTTTTCCATGAAAATTTTTTTTTTTGAAATTTTTTTTTTCGAAAATTTTTTTGAATTTTTTTTTGAATTTTTTTTTTTGAAAATTTTTTTTTTGAAATTTTTTTTTTTGAAATTTTTTTTAAATTTTTTTTTTAATTTTTTTAAAGATTTTTTTGAAATTTTTTTTTGAAATTTTTTTTAAATGTTTTTTTTAATTTTATTTCTTTGAAAATTTTTTTTTGAATTTTCTTTTTGAAAATTTTTTTTTTGAAATTTTTTTTAAATTTTTTTTTTGAAATTTTTTTTTTTAAATTTTTTTTTCGAAATTTTTTTTCGAATTTTTTCAATTTTTTTAAAAAATTTTTTTTTAATTTTTTTTTTTAATTTTTTTTAAATTTTTTTTTGAAATTTTTTTTTCGAAAATTTTTTTGAAATTTTTTTTAAATTTTTTTTAAAATTTTTTTTTCTTGAAAATTTTTTTTTCGAATTTTCTTTTTGAAATTTTTTTTTTAATTTTTATTTTTTTTTTGTTTTTGAAATTTTTTTTTTGGAAATTTTTTCTGAATTTTTTTTAAATTTTTTTTTGAAATTTTTTTTTTCGAAAATTTTTTTGAAATTTTTTTTGGATTTTTTTTTTAAATTTTTTTTTCGAAATTTTTTTTCGAATTTTTTTCAATTTTTTTTTAAATTTTTTTTTAAATTTTTTTTTTGAAATTTTTTTTTCAATTTTTTTAAATTTTTTTTTTCAATTTTTTTAAAGATTTTTTTTGAAATTTTTTTTTTTTGAAATTTTTTTAAAATTTTTTATTTTAATTTTTTTTTCTTTGAAAAATTTTTTTTTTATTTTCTTTTTGAAAAATTTTTTTTGAAATTTTTTTTTTAATTTTTTTTAAATTTTTTTTTTGAAAATTTTTTTTTTGAAATTTTTTTTTTCGAAAATTTTTTTGAAATTTTTTTTTTGAAAATTTTTTTTTCAATTTTTTTTTAAATTTTTTTTTATTTTTTTTTTGAAATTTTTTTAAAACTTTTATTTGAAAATTTTTTTTTTGAAATTTTTTTTTTCAATTTTTTTTAAATTTTTTTTTATTTTTTTTTTAATTTTTTTTAAAATTTTTTTTCTTTATTTTTTTTTAATTTTCTTTTTGAAAATTTTTTTTTGAGATTTTTTTTAAATTTTTTTTTTGAAATCTTTTTTTTTGATATTTTTTTTTTCGAAAATTTTTTTGAAATTTTTTTTGGATTTTTTTTTAAATTTTTAATTCGAAATTTTTTTTCGAATTTTTTTTCAATTTTTTTTTAAATTTTTTTTTTTAATTTTTTTTTTGAAATTTTTTTTAAATTTTTGTTTTGAAATTTTTTTTTTGAAATTTTTTTTTTCGAAAATTTTTTTGAAATTTTTTTTGGATTTTTTTTAAAATTTTTTTTTCGAAATTTTTTTTCGAATTTTTTTTAAATTTTTTTTTTAATTTTTTTTTTAAATTTTTTTTTTTTAATTTTTTTAAAATTTTTTTTGAAAATTTTTTTTTTTGAAATTTTTTTTTCGAAAATTATTTTGAAATTTTTTTTAAAATTTTTTTTTAAATTTTTTTTTTGAAATTTTTTTAAAATTTTTTTTTGAAAATTTTTTTTTTTTGAAATTTGTTTTTTCGAAAAATTTTTTGAAATTTTTTTTGAAATTTTTTTTTTGAAAATTTTTTTTTTGAAATTTTTTTTTAAATTTTTTTTTTAATTTTTTTTTAATTTTTTTTTTGAATTATTTTTGAAATTTTTTTTTGAAAATTTTTTTTTTCGAAAATTTTTTTGAATTTTTTTTTGAATTTTTTTTTTTGAAAATTTTTTTAAATTTTCCCTTGAAAATTTTTTTTTTCGAAATTTTTTTTTTCGAAAATTTTTTTGAATTTTTTTTGAATTTTTTTTTTGAAAATTTTTTTTTTGAAATTTTTTTTTGAAATTTTTTTTTAAATTTTTTTTCTTTGAAATTTTTTTTTTGAACTTTCTTTTTGAAAATTTTTTTTTTTTAATTTTTTTTAAATTTTTTATTTGAAAATTTTTTTTTTAATTTTTTTTTTGAAAATTTTTTTGAAATTTTTTTTGAATTTTTTTTTTTGAAATTTTTTTTTCGAATTTTTTTTTCGAATTTTTTCAATTTTTTTTAAATTTTTTTTTTAATTTTTTTTTTTGAAATTTTTTTTAAATTTTTTTTTGAAATTTTTTTTTCGAAAATTTTTTTGAAATTTTTTTAAATTTTTTTTTTAAATTTTTTTTTCTTGAAAATTTTATTTTCGAATTTTCTTTTTGAAATTTTTTTTTTTATTTTTTATTTTTTTTATTTTTATTTTTTTTTTGTTTTTGAATTTTTTTTTTGGAAATTCTTTCTGAATTTTTTTAAAATTTTTTTTTGAAAAATTTTTTTTTTGAATTTTTTTTAAAATTTTTTTTTTTATTTTTTTTTCTTGAAAATTTTTTTTTCGAATTTTTTTTTTCAATTTTTTTTTAAATTTTTTTTTAAATTTTTTTTTTGAAATTTTTTTGAAATTTTTTTTTCAATTTTTTTTTTAAATTTATTTTTTCGAAAATTTTTTTTTCAATTTTTTTTTAAATTTTTTTTAAAATTTTATTTTGGAATTTTTTTTTTAAATTTTTTTTTTAAAGTTTTTTTTTTGAAATTTTTTTTTTTGAAAATTTTTTTGAAATTTTTTTTGAATTTTTTTTAAAATTTATTTTTTCGAAAATTTTTTTTTTCAATTTTTTTTTAAATTTTTTTTTAAATTTTATTTTGGAATTTTTTTTGAAATTTTTTTTTTTTAATTTTTTTTTTGAAATTTTTTTTTTTGAAAATTTTTTTTTGAAATTTTTTTCAAATTTTTTTTTTGAAATTTTTTTTTGAATTTTTTTTTCGAAATTTTTTTTCGATTTTTTTCAATTTTTTTTTAAATTTTTTTTTTAATTTTTTTTTTTGAAATTTTTTTTAATTTTTTTTTTTTAATTTTTTTTTCGAAATTTTTTTTGAAATTTAAAAAAAAATTGAAAAAAAAATCCGAAAAAAAATTTCGAAAATAAAATTTTTTTTTTCGAAAATTTTTTTGAAATTTTTTTTAAATTTTTTTTTGAAATTTTTTTAAATTTTTTTTTAAATTTTTTTTTCTTGAAAATTTTTTTTTCGAATTTTCTCTTTGAAATTTTTTTTTTGATTTTTTTTTTAAATTTTTTTTATTTTTTTTTTAATTTTTTTTTAAATTTTTTACTTTTTTTTATTTTAATTTTTTTTTGTTTTTGAAATTTTTTTTTGGAAATTTTTTCTGAATTTTTTTAAAAATTTTTTTTAAATTTTTTTTTCGAAAATTTTTTTGAAATTTTTTTTGAAATTTTTTTTTTGAAATTTTTTTTTTCGAATTTGAAATTTTTTTTGAAATTTTTTTTTAATTTTTTTTTTTGAAATTTTTTTTAAATTTTTTTTTGAAAATTTTTTTTTTGAAATTTTTTTAAAATTTTTATTTGAAAATTTTTTTTTTTGAAATTTTTTTTTTCAATTTTTTTAAATTTTTTTTTATTTTTTTTTAATTTTTTTTTTTAATTTTTTTTTAATTTTTTTTTGAAAATTTTTTTTTTGAAATTTTTTTTTTCGAAAATTTTTTTGAAATTTTTTTTTTGAAAATTTTTTTTTCAATTTTTTTTTTAAATTTTTTTTTTATTTTTTTTTTTGAAATTTTTTTAAAACTTTTATTTGAAAATTTTTTTTTTGAAATTTTTTTTTTCAATTTTTTTAAAATTTTTTTTTATTTTTTTTAAAATTTTTCTTAAAATTTTTTTTCTTTATTTTTTTTTTAATTTTCTTTTTGAAAATTTTTTTTTGAGATTTTTTTTAAATTTTTTTTTTGAAATCTTTTTTTTTGAAATTTTTTTTTTCGAAAATTTTTTTGAATTTTTTTTTCGATTTTTTTCAATTTTTTTTTTAATTTTTTTTTTAATTTTTTTTTTTGAAATTTTTTTAAATTTTTTTTTTTAAATTTTTTTTTCGAAATTTTTTTTGAAATTAAAAAAAAAATTGAAAAAAAAATCCGAAAAAAAATTTCGAAAATAAAATTTTTTTTTTCGAAAATTTTTTTGAAATTTTTTTTAAATTTTTTTTTGAAATTTTTTTAAATTTTTTTTTAAATTTTTTTTTCTTGAAAATTTTTTTTTCGAATTTTCTCTTTGAAATTTTTTTTTTGAATTTTTTTTAAAATTTTTTTTTATTTTTTTTTAAATTTTTTTTTAAATTTTTTACTTTTTTTTATTTTAATTTTTTTTTGTTTTTGAAATTTTTTTTTGGAAATTTTTTCTGAATTTTTTTAAAATTTTTTTTTAAATTTTTTTTTTCGAAAATTTTTTTGAAATTTTTTTTGAAATTTTTTTTTTGAAATTTTTTTTTTCGAATTTGAAATTTTTTTTGAATTTTTTTTTTTAATATTTTTTTTTTGAAATTTTTTTTAAATTTTTTTTTGAAAATTTTTTTTTTGAAATTTTTTTAAAATTTTTATTTGAAAATTTTTTTTTTTGAAATTTTTTTTTTCAATTTTTTTAAATTTTTTTTTATTTTTTTTTAATTTTTTTTTTAATTTTTTTTAAATTTTTTTTTTGAAAATTTTTTTTTTGAAATTTTTTTTTTCGAAAATTTTTTTGAAATTTTTTTTTTGAAAATTTTTTTTTCAATTTTTTTTTTATTTTTTTTTTTATTTTTTTTTTTGAAATTTTTTTAAAACTTTTATTTGAAAATTTTTTTTTTGAATTTTTTTTTTTCAATTTTTTTTAAATTTTTTTTTATTTTTTTTAAAATTTTCTTTAAAATTTTTTTTCTTTATTTTTTTTTTAATTTTCTTTTTGAAAATTTTTTTTTGAGATTTTTTTTAAATTTTTTTTTTGAAATCTTTTTTTTTGAAATTTTTTTTTTCGAAAATTTTTTTGAAATTTTTTTTGGATTTTTTTTTAAATTTTTAATTCGACATTTTTTTTCGAATTTTTTTTCAATTTTTTTTTTAATTTTTTTTTTTAATTTTTTTTTTGAAATTTTTTTTAAATTTTTTTTTTGAAATTTTTTTTTTGAAATTTTTTTTTTCGAAAATTTTTTTGAAATTTTTTTTGGATTTTTTTTAAAATTTTTTTTTCGAAATTTTTTTTCGAATTTTTTTAAAAATTTTTTTTAAATTTTTTTTTTTAATTTTTTTTTTTTTTATTTTTTTAAAATTTTTTTTGAAAATTTTTTTTTTGAAATTTTTTTTTCGAAAATTATTTTGAAATTTTTTTTAAAATTTTTTTTAAAATTTTTTTTTTGAAATTTTTTTTAAATTTTTTTTTGAAATTTTTTTTTTTTTGAAATTTGTTTTTTCGAAAAAATTTTTGAAATTTTTTTTGAAAATTTTTATTTGAAAATTTTTTTTTTGAAATTTTTTTTAAATCTTTTTTTGAAAATTTTTTTTTTGAAATTTTTTTCTTTTGAAATTTTTTTTTCGAAAATTTTTTTGAAATTTTTTTTCTAATTTTTTTTTCGAAAATTTTTTTGAAATTTTTTCTGAATTTTTTTAAATTTTTTTTTAAATTTTTTTTTCTTGAAAATTTTTTTTTCGAATTTTTTTTTCAATTTTTTTTTCGAAAATTTTTTTGAAATTTTTTTTTTGAAAATTTTTTTTTTTGAAATTTTTTTTTTTGAAATTTTTTTTCAATTTTTTTTAAATTTTTTTTGAAATTTTTTTTTTTGAAATTTTTTTTTTGAAATTTTTTTTTTCGAAAATTTTTTTGAAATTTTTTTTTTGAAAATTTTTTTTTTTTGAAATTTTTTTTTTTGAAATTTTTTTAAATTTTTTTTTTTTAATTTTTTTTTTATTTTTTTAAAAATTTTTTTTGAAAATTTTTTTTTGAATTTTTTTTAAATTTTCTTTGAATTTTTTTTTTTTTTGAAATTTTTTTTGAAATTTTTTTTTTTGAAATTTATTTTGAAATTTTTTTTTTTTGAAAATTTTTTTGAAATTTTTTTTTTCATTTTTTTTCGAATTTTTTTTTTCAATTTTTTTTTAAATTTTTTTTTCATTTTTTTTGAAATTTTTTTTAAAATTTTTTTTAAATTTTTTTTTCGAAAATTTTTTTGAAATTTTTTTTGAAATTTTTTTTTTGAAAATTTTTTTAAAATTTTTTTTTGAAAAACTTTTTTTTTGAAATTTTTTTTTTGAAATTTTTTTTTTTGAAATTTTTTTAAAATTTTTTTTTAAATTGTTTTTTCTTTGAAAATTTTTTTTTGAATTTTCTTTTTGAAAATTTTTTTTTGAAATTTTTTTAAAATTTTTTTTTGAAATTTTTTTTTTCGAAATTTTTTTTTTTGAAATTTTTTTTTAAATTTTTTTAAAATTTTTTTTAAATTTTTTTTTTGAAAATCTTTTTTTTTGAAATTTTTTTTTTCGAATATTTTTTTGAAATTTTTTTTGAAATTTTTTTTTTTGAAAATTTTTTTTTCGAATTTTTTTTTCAATTTTTTTTTAAATTTTTTTTAAATCTTTTTTTTTGAATTTTTTTTAAATTTTTTTTTTGAAAAATTTTTTTTTTTGAAATTTTTTTTGAAATTTTTTTTTTGAAAATTTTTTTTTCGAATTTTTTTTTCAATTTTTTTTTAAATTTTTTTTTTAATTTTTTTTTTGAATTTTTTTAAAATTTTTTTTTTTTAATTTTTTTTTTTGAAATTTTTTTTAAATTTTTTTTTGAAAATTTTTTTTTTGAAATTTTTTTAAAAATTTTTTTTTAAATTTTTTTTTATATTTTTTTTTTATTTTTTTTGAAATTTTTTTCTTTATTTTTTTTTTATTTTCTTTTTGATAATTTTTTTTTGAGATTTTTTTAAAATTTTTTTTTTGAAATCTTTTTTTTTGAAATTTTTTTTTTCGAAAATTCTTTTGAAATTTTTTTTGGATTTTTTTTTTAATTTTTTTTTCGAAATTTTTTTTCGAATTTTTTTTCAATTTTTTTTTCAAATTTTTTTTTTTAATTTTCTTTTTTGAAATTTTTTTTAAATTTTTTTTTGAAATTTTTTTTTTTGAAATTTTTATTTTTGAAATTTTTTTTTTCGAAAATTTTTTTGAAATTTTTTTGGAAATTTTTTCTGAATTTTTTTAAAATTTTTTTTTAAATTTTTTTTTGAAAATTTTTTTTTTGAAATTTTTTTAAAATTTTTATTTGAAAATTTTTTTTTTTGAAATTTTTTTTTTCAATTTTTTTAAATTTTTTTTTATTTTTTTTTAATTTTTTTTTTTATTTTTTTTAAATTTTTTTTTTGAAAATTTTTTTTTTGAAATTTTTTTTTTCGAAAATTTTTTTGAAATTTTTTTTTTGAAAATTTTTTTTTCAATTTTTTTTTTATTTTTTTTTTTATTTTTTTTTTTGAAATTTTTTTAAAACTTTTATTTGAAAATTTTTTTTTTGAATTTTTTTTTTTCAATTTTTTTTAAATTTTTTTTTATTTTTTTTAAAATTTTCTTTAAAATTTTTTTTCTTTATTTTTTTTTTAATTTTCTTTTTGAAAATTTTTTTTTGAGATTTTTTTTAAATTTTTTTTTTGAAATCTTTTTTTTTGAAATTTTTTTTTTCGAAAATTTTTTTGAAATTTTTTTTGGATTTTTTTTTAAATTTTTAATTCGACATTTTTTTTCGAATTTTTTTTCAATTTTTTTTTTAATTTTTTTTTTTAATTTTTTTTTTGAAATTTTTTTTAAATTTTTTTTTTGAAATTTTTTTTTTGAAATTTTTTTTTTCGAAAATTTTTTTGAAATTTTTTTTGGATTTTTTTAAAATTTTTTTTTCGAAATTTTTTTTCGAATTTTTTTAAAAATTTTTTTTAAATTTTTTTTTTTAATTTTTTTTTTTTTTATTTTTTTAAAATTTTTTTTGAAAATTTTTTTTTTGAAATTTTTTTTTCGAAAATTATTTTGAAATTTTTTTTAAAATTTTTTTTAAAATTTTTTTTTTGAAATTTTTTTTAAATTTTTTTTTGAAATTTTTTTTTTTTTGAAATTTGTTTTTTCGAAAAAATTTTTGAAATTTTTTTTGAAAATTTTTATTTGAAAATTTTTTTTTTGAAATTTTTTTTAAATCTTTTTTTGAAAATTTTTTTTTTGAAATTTTTTTCTTTTGAAATTTTTTTTTCGAAAATTTTTTTGAAATTTTTTTTCTAATTTTTTTTTCGAAAATTTTTTTGAAATTTTTTCTGAATTTTTTTAAATTTTTTTTTAAATTTTTTTTTCTTGAAAATTTTTTTTTCGAATTTTTTTTTCAATTTTTTTTTCGAAAATTTTTTTGAAATTTTTTTTTTGAAAATTTTTTTTTTTGAAATTTTTTTTTTTGAAATTTTTTTTCAATTTTTTTTAAATTTTTTTTGAAATTTTTTTTTTTGAAATTTTTTTTTTGAAATTTTTTTTTTCGAAAATTTTTTTGAAATTTTTTTTTTGAAAATTTTTTTTTTTTGAAATTTTTTTTTTTGAAATTTTTTTAAATTTTTTTTTTTTAATTTTTTTTTTATTTTTTTAAAAATTTTTTTTGAAAATTTTTTTTTGAATTTTTTTTAAATTTTCTTTGAATTTTTTTTTTTTTTGAAATTTTTTTTGAAATTTTTTTTTTTGAAATTTATTTTGAAATTTTTTTTTTTTGAAAATTTTTTTGAAATTTTTTTTTTCATTTTTTTTCGAATTTTTTTTTTCAATTTTTTTTTAAATTTTTTTTTCATTTTTTTTGAAATTTTTTTTAAAATTTTTTTTAAATTTTTTTTTCGAAAATTTTTTTGAAATTTTTTTTGAAATTTTTTTTTTGAAAATTTTTTTAAAATTTTTTTTTGAAAAACTTTTTTTTTGAAATTTTTTTTTTGAAATTTTTTTTTTTGAAATTTTTTTAAAATTTTTTTTTAAATTGTTTTTTCTTTGAAAATTTTTTTTTGAATTTTCTTTTTGAAAATTTTTTTTTGAAATTTTTTTAAAATTTTTTTTTGAAATTTTTTTTTTCGAAATTTTTTTTTTTGAAATTTTTTTTTAAATTTTTTTAAAATTTTTTTTAAATTTTTTTTTTGAAAATCTTTTTTTTTGAAATTTTTTTTTTCGAATATTTTTTTGAAATTTTTTTTGAAATTTTTTTTTTTGAAAATTTTTTTTTCGAATTTTTTTTTCAATTTTTTTTTAAATTTTTTTTAAATCTTTTTTTTTGAATTTTTTTTAAATTTTTTTTTTGAAAAATTTTTTTTTTTGAAATTTTTTTTGAAATTTTTTTTTTGAAAATTTTTTTTTCGAATTTTTTTTTCAATTTTTTTTTAAATTTTTTTTTTAATTTTTTTTTTGAATTTTTTTAAAATTTTTTTTTTTTAATTTTTTTTTTTGAAATTTTTTTTAAATTTTTTTTTGAAAATTTTTTTTTTGAAATTTTTTTAAAAATTTTTTTTTAAATTTTTTTTTATATTTTTTTTTTATTTTTTTTGAAATTTTTTTCTTTATTTTTTTTTTATTTTCTTTTTGATAATTTTTTTTTGAGATTTTTTTAAAATTTTTTTTTTGAAATCTTTTTTTTTGAAATTTTTTTTTTCGAAAATTCTTTTGAAATTTTTTTTGGATTTTTTTTTTAATTTTTTTTTCGAAATTTTTTTTCGAATTTTTTTTCAATTTTTTTTTCAAATTTTTTTTTTTAATTTTCTTTTTTGAAATTTTTTTTAAATTTTTTTTTGAAATTTTTTTTTTTGAAATTTTTATTTTTGAAATTTTTTTTTTCGAAAATTTTTTTGAAATTTTTTTGGAAATTTTTTCTGAATTTTTTTAAAATTTTTTTTAAAATTTTTTTTTGAAAATTTTTTTATCGAATTTTTTTTTCAATTTTTTTTTAAATTTTTTTTTTCATTTTTTTAAAAAAAATTTTTAAATTTTCTTTTGAAAATTTTTTTTTTGAAATTTTTTTTAAATTTTTTTTTTGAAAATTTTTTTTTTTGAAATTTTTTTTAAATTTTTTTTGAAATTTTTTTTTTTGAAATTTTTTTTTTGAAATTTTTTTTTTCGAAAATTTTTTTGAAATTTTTTTTTTGACAATTTTTTTTTTTTTGAAATTTTTTTTTTTGAAATTTTTTTAAATTTTTTTTTTTAATTTTTTTTTTATTTTTTTAAAAAATTTTTTTGAAAATTTTTTTTTGAATTTTTTTTAAATTTTTTTTGAATTTTTTTTTTTTGAAATTTTTTTTGAAATTTTTTTTTTTGAAATTTATTTTGAAATTTATTTTTTTTGAAAATTTTTTTGAAATTTTTTTTTTCATTTTTTTTCGAATTTTTTTTTTCAATTTTTTTTTAAATTTTTTTTTCATTTTTTTTGAAATTTTTTTTTAAATTTTTTTTAAAATTTTTTTTTCGAAAATTTTTTTGAAATTTTTTTTGAAATTTTTTTTTTGAAAATTTTTTTGAAATTTTTTTTTTGAAAATTTTTTTGAAATTTTTTTTGAATTTTTTTTTAAATTTTTTTTGAAAATTTTTTTTTTGAATTTTTTTTTTCAATTTTTTAAAATTTTTTTTTTAAAAATTTTTTTAAAGATTTTTTTGAAATTTTTTTTTTTTAAATTTTTTTAAAATTTTTTTTGAAAAACTTTTTTTTTGAAATTTTTTTTTTGAAATTTTTTTTTTGAAATTTTTTTAAAATTTTTTTTTAAATTGTTTTTTCTTTGAAAATTTTTTTTTGAATTTTCTTTTTGAAAATTTTTTTTTGAAATTTTTTTAAAATTTTTTTTTGAAATTTTTTTTTTCGAAATTTTTTTTTTTGAAATTTTTTTTCAAATTTTTTTAAAATTTTTTTTAAATTTTTTTTTTGAAAATCTTTTTTTTTGAAATTTTTTTTTTCGAAAATTTTTTTGAAATTTTTTTTGAAATTTTTTTTTTTGAAAATTTTTTTTTCGAATTTTTTTTTCAATTTTTTTTTAAATTTTTTTTTAATTTTTTTTTTGAATTTTTTTTAAATTTTTTTTTTTGAAATTTTTTTGAAATTTTTTTTGAAATTTTTTTTTTGAAAATTTTTTTTTCGAATTTTTTTTTCAATTTTTTTTTAAATTTTTTTTTTAATTTTTTTTTTTGAATTTTTTTTAAAATTTTTTTTTTTTAATTTTTTTTTTTGAAATTTTTTTTTAATTTTTTTTTGAAAATTTTTTTTTTGAAATTTTTTTAAAAATTTTTTTTTAAATTTTTTTTTATATTTTTTTTTTATTTTTTTTGAAATTTTTTTCTTTATTTTTTTTTAATTTTCTTTTTGATAATTTTTTTTGAGATTTTTTTAAAATTTTTTTTTTGAAATCTTTTTTTTTGAAATTTTTTTTTTCGAAAATTCTTTTGAAATTTTTTTTGGATTTTTTTTTTAAATTTTTTTTTCGAAATTTTTTTTCGAATTTTTTTTCAATTTTTTTTTCAAATTTTTTTTTTTTATTTTCTTTTTTGAAATTTTTTTTAAATTTTTTTTTGAAATTTTTTTTTTTGAAATTTTTATTTTTGAAATTTTTTTTTTCGAAAATTTTTTTGAAATTTTTTTGGAAATTTTTTCTGAATTTTTTTAAAATTTTTTTTTAAATTTTTTTTTGAAAATTTTTTTTTCGAATTTTTTTTTCAATTTTTTTTTAAATTTTTTTTTTCATTTTTTTAAAAAAATTTTTTAAATTTTCTTTTGAAAATTTTTTTTTTGAAATTTTTTTTAAATTTTTTTTTTGAAAATTTTTTTTTTTGAAATTTTTTTGAAATTTTTTTTGAAATTTTTTTTTTTTTAATTTTTTTTTCGAATTTTTTTTTCAATTTTTTTTTTAATTTTTTTTTCAATTTTTTTTTTAATTTTTTTTCTGAAATTTTTTTAAAATTTTTTTTTTGAAAATTTTTATTTTGAAATTTAGTTTTTCGAAAATTATTTTGAAATTTTTTTTGAAATTTTTTTTTTTTAAATTTTTTTTTCGAATTTTTTTTTAAATTTTTTTTTAATTTTTTTTTAAATTTTTTTTTTGAAAATTTTTTTTTTAAAATTTTTTTAAAATTTTTTTTTGAAATTTTTTTTTTTGAAATTTTTTTTTTCAATTTTTTTTAAATTTTTTTTTATATTTTTTTTTAAATTTTTTTTGAATTTTTTTTTTTGAAATTTTTTTTTTGAAATTTTTTTTTTGAAATTTTTTTTGAAATTTTTTTTGAATTTTTTTTTCGAAATTTTTTTTCGAATTTTTTTAATTTTTTTTTTGAAATTTTTTTTAAATTTTTTTTTGAAATTTTTTTTTTCGAAAATTTTTTTGAAATTTTTTTTGGATTTTTTTCTAAAATTTTTTTTTCGAAATTTTTTTTCGAATTTTTTTTTCAATTTTTTTTAAAAATTTTTATTTTAATTTTTTTAAAATTTTTTTTGAAAATTTTTTTTTTGAAATTTTTTTTTCGAAAATTATTTTGAAATTTTTTTTCAATTTTTTTAAAATTTTTTTTTAAATTTTTTTTTTGAAATTTTTTTTAAATTTTTTTTTGAAAATTTTTTTTTTTTAAATTTTTTTGAAATTTTTTTTGAAATTTTTTTTTTGAAAATTTTTTTTTCGAATTTTTTTTTCAATTTTTTTTTAAATTTTTTTTTTAATTTTTTTTTTGAATTTCTTTTAAATTTTTTTTTTTTTAATTTTTTTTTTTGAAATTTTTTTTAAATTTTTTTTTGAAAATTTTTTTTTTGAAATTTTTTTAAAAATTTTTTTTTAAATTTTTTTTTATATTTTTTTTTTATTTTTTTTGAAATTTTTTTCTTTATTTTTTTTTAATTTTCTTTTTGATAATTTTTTTTTGAGATTTTTTTAAAATTTTTTTTTTGAAATCTTTTTTTTTTAAATTTTTTTTTTCGAAAATTCTTTTGAAATTTTTTTTGGATTTTTTTTTTAAATTTTTTTTTCGAAATTTTTTTTCGAATTTTTTTTCAATTTTTTTTTCAAATTTTTTTTTTTAATTTTCTTTTTTGAAATTTTTTTTAAATTTTTTTTTGAAATTTTTTTTTTTGAAATTTTTATTTTTGAAATTTTTTTTTTCGAAAATTTTTTTGAAATTTTTTTGGAAATTTTTTCTGAATTTTTTTAAAATTTTTTTTTTAATTTTTTTTTGAAAATTTTTTTTTCGAATTTTTTTTTCAATCTTTTTTTAAATTTTTTTTTTCATTTTTTTAAAAAAAATTTTTAAATTTTCTTTTGAAAATTTTTTTTTTGAAATTTTTTTTAAATTTTTTTTTTGAAAATTTTTTTTTTTGAAATTTTTTTTAAATTTTTTTTGAAATTTTTTTTTTTGAAATTTTTTTTTTGAAATTTTTTTTTTCGAAAATTTTTTTGAAATTTTTTTTTTGACAATTTTTTTTTTTGAAATTTTTTTAAATTTTTTTTTTTTAATTTTTTTTTTATTTTTTTAAAAATTTTTTTTGAAAATTTTTTTTTGAATTTTTTTTAAATTTTTTTTGAATTTTTTTTTTTTTTTGAAATTTTTTTTGAAATTTTTTTTTTTGAAATTTATTTTGAAATTTTTTTTTTTTGAAAATTTTTTTGAAATTTTTTTTTTCATTTTTTTTCGAATTTTTTTTTTCAATTTTTTTTAAAATTTTTTTTTCATTTTTTTTGAAATTTTTTTTTAAATTTTTTTTTAAATTTTTTTTTCGAAAATTTTTTTGAAATTTTTTTTGAAATTTTTTTTTGAAAATTTTTTTGAAATTTTTTTTGAATTTTTTTTTTAATTTTTTTTGAAAATTTTTTTTTTGAATTTTTTTTTTTCAATTTTTTAAAATTTTTTTTAAAAAATTTTTTTAAAGATTTTTTTGAAATTTTTTTTTTTGAAATTTTTTTAAAATTTTTTTTGAAAAACTTTTTTTTTGAAATTTTTTTTTTGAAATTTTTTTTTTTGAAATTTTTTTAAAATTTTTTTTTAAATTGTTTTTTCTTTGAAAATTTTTTTTTGAATTTTCTTTTTGAAAATTTTTTTTTGAAATTTTTTTAAAATTTTTTTTTGAAATTTTTTTTTTCGAAATTTTTTTTTTGAAATTTTTTTTCAAATTTTTTTAAAATTTTTTTTAAATTTTTTTTTTTGAAAATCTTTTTTTTTGAAATTTTTTTTTTCGAAAATTTTTTTGAATTTTTTTTTGAAATTTTTTTTTTTGAAAATTTTTTTTTCGAATTTTTTTTTCAATTTTTTTTTTTATTTTTTTTAAATTTTTTTTTTTGAATTTTTTTTAAATTTTTTTTTTGAAAAATTTTTTTTTTTGAAATTTTTTTGAAATTTTTTTTGAAATTTTTTTTTTGAAAATTTTTTTTTCGAATTTTTTTTTCAATTTTTTTTTAAATTTTTTTTTTAATTTTTTTTTTGAATTTTTTTTAAATTTTTTTTTTTTTAATTTTTTTTTTTGAAATTTTTTTTAAATTTTTTTTTGAAAATTTTTTTTTTGAAATTTTTTCAAAAATTTTTTTTTAAATTTTTTTTTATATTTTTTTTTTATTTTTTTTGAAATTTTTTTCTTTATTTTTTTTTAATTTTCTTTTTGATAATTTTTTTTTGAGATTTTTTTAAAATTTTTTTTTTGAAATCTTTTTTTTTGAAATTTTTTTTTTCGAAAATTCTTTTGAAATTTTTTTTGGATTTTTTTTTAAAATTTTTTTTTCGAAATTTTTTTTCGAATTTTTTTTCAATTTTTTTTTCAAATTTTTTTTTTAATTTTCTTTTTTGAAATTTTTTTGAAATTTTTTTTTGAAATTTTTTTTTTTGAAATTTTTATTTTTGAAATTTTTTTTTTCGAAAATTTTTTTGAAATTTTTTTGGAAATTTTTTCTGAATTTTTTTAAAATTTTTTTTTAAATTTTTTTTTGAAAATTTTTTTTTCGAATTTTTTTTTCAATTTTTTTTAAAATTTTTTTTTTCATTTTTTTAAAAAAAATTTTTAAATTTTCTTTTGAAAATTTTTTTTTTGAAATTTTTTTTAAATTTTTTTTTTGAAAATTTTTTTTTTTGAAATTTTTTTGAAATTTTTTTTGAAATTTTTTTTTTTTAATTTTTTTTTCGAATTTTTTTTTCAATTTTTTTTTTAATTTTTTTTCTGAAATTTTTTTAAAATTTTTTTTTTGAAAATTTTTATTTTGAAATTTAGTTTTTCGAAAATTATTTTGAAATTTTTTTTGAAATTTTTTTTTTTTAAATTTTTTTTTCGAATTTTTTTTAAAATTTTTTTAAAATTTTTTTTTAAATTTTTTTTTTGAAATTTTTTTTAAATTTTTTTTTTGAAAATTTTTTTTTTTTAATTTTTTTAAAATTTTTTTTTGAAAATTTTTTTTTTGAAATTTTTTTTTTCAATTTTTTTTAAATTTTTTTTTATATTTTTTTTAAAATTTTTTTTGAATTTTTTTTTTTGAAATTTTTTTTTTGAAATTTTTTTTTTGAAAATTTTTTGAAATTTTTTTTGAATTTTTTTTTCGAAATTTTTTTTCGAATTTTTTTAATTTTTTTTTTGAAATTTTTTTTAAATTTTTTTTTGAAATTTTTTTTTTGAAATTTTTTTTTTCGAAAATTTTTTTGAAATTTTTTTGGAAATTTTTTCTGAATTTTTTTAAAATTTTTTTTTAAATTTTTTTTTGAAAATTTTTTTTTCGAATTTTTTTTTCAATTTTTTTTAAAATTTTTTTTTTCATTTTTTTAAAAAAAATTTTTAAATTTTCTTTTGAAAATTTTTTTTTTGAAATTTTTTTTAAATTTTTTTTTTGAAAATTTTTTTTTTTGAAATTTTTTTGAAATTTTTTTTGAAATTTTTTTTTTTTAATTTTTTTTTCGAATTTTTTTTTCAATTTTTTTTTTAATTTTTTTTCTGAAATTTTTTTAAAATTTTTTTTTGAAAATTTTTATTTTGAAATTTAGTTTTTCGAAAATTATTTTGAAATTTTTTTTGAAATTTTTTTTTTTTAAATTTTTTTTTCGAATTTTTTTTAAAATTTTTTTTAAATTTTTTTTTAAATTTTTTTTTTGAAATTTTTTTTAAATTTTTTTTTTGAAAATTTTTTTTTTTTAATTTTTTTAAAATTTTTTTTTGAAAATTTTTTTTTTGAAATTTTTTTTTTCAATTTTTTTTAAATTTTTTTTTATATTTTTTTTAAAATTTTTTTTGAATTTTTTTTTTTGAAATTTTTTTTTTGAAATTTTTTTTTTGAAAATTTTTTGAAATTTTTTTTGAATTTTTTTTTCGAAATTTTTTTTCGAATTTTTTTAATTTTTTTTTTGAAATTTTTTTTAAATTTTTTTTTGAAATTTTTTTTTTGAAATTTTTTTTTTCGAAAATTTTTTTGAAATTTTTTTTGGATTTTTTTCTAAAATTTTTTTTTCGAAATTTTTTTTCGAATTTTTTTTTCAATTTTTTTTAAAAATTTTTATTTTAATTTTTTTAAAATTTTTTTTGAAAATTTTTTTTTTGAAATTTTTTTTTCGAAAATTATTTTGAAATTTTTTTTCAATTTTTTTAAAATTTTTTTTTTAATTTTTTTTTTGAAATTTTTTTTAAATTTTTTTTTGAAAATTTTTTTTTTTTAAATTTTTTTTTTGAAAATTTTTTTTTTTGAAATTTTTTTTTTTATTTTTTTTTTAAATTTTTTTTTAAATTTTTTTTTCTTTGAAAATTTTTTTTCTTTGAAAATTTTTTTTGAATTTTCTTTTTGAAAATTTTTTTTTGAAATTTTTTTTTAATTTTTTTTTTGAAAATTTTTTTTTTGAAATTTTTTTTTTCGAAAATTTTTTTGAAATTTTTTTTGAATTTTTTTTTGAAATTTTTTTTTTGAAATTTTTTTTCGAATTTTTTTTTCAATTTTTTTAAAAATTTTTTTTTTTATTTTTTTTTTATTTTTTTTTGAATTATTTTTGAATTTTTTTTTGAAAATTTTTTTTTCGAAAATTTTTTTGAAATTTTTTAAAATTTTTTTTTTTAATTTTTTTTCTTTGAAAATTTTTTTTTGAATTCTTTTTTTGAAATTTTTTTTAAATTTTTTTTTGAAATTTTTTTTTTTTTGAAATTTGTTTTTTCGAAAAAATTTTTGAAATTTTTTTTGAAAATTTTTATTTGAAAAATTTTTTTTTGAAATTTTTTTTAAATCTTTTTTTGAAAATTTTTTTTTTGAAATTTTTTTCTTTTGAAATTTTTTTTTTCGAAAATTTTTTTGAAATTTTTTTTTCTAATTTTTTTTTCGAAAATTTTTTTGAAATATTTTCTGAATTTTTTTAAATTTTTTTTAAAATTTTTTTTTCTTGAAAATATTTTTTTCGAATTTTTTTTTCAATTTTTTTTTCGAAAATTTTTTTGAAATTTTTTTTTTGAAAATTTTTTTTTTTGAAATTTTTTTTTTTGAAATTTTTTTTCAATTTTTTTTAAATTTTTTTTGAAATTTTTTTTTTTGAAATTTTTTTTTTGAAATTTTTTTTTTCGAAAATTTTTTTGAAATTTTTTTTTTGAAAATTTTTTTTTTTTGAAATTTTTTTTTTTTTGAAATTTTTTTAAATTTTTTTTTTTTAATTTTTTTTTATTTTTTTAAAAATTTTTTTTGAAAATTTTTTTTTGAATTTTTTTAAAATTTTTTTTGAATTTTTTTTTTTTTGAAATTTTTTTTTAAATTTTTTTTTTTGAAATTTATTTTGAAATTTTTTTTTTTTGAAAATTTTTTTGAAATTTTTTTTTTCATTTTTTTTCGAATTTTTTTTTTCAATTTTTTTTTAAATTTTTTTTTCATTTTTTTTGAAATTTTTTTTTAAATTTTTTTTTTAATTTTTTTTTCGAAAATTTTTTTGAAATTTTTTTTGAAATTTTTTTTTTGAAAATTTTTTTGAAATTTTTTTTGAATTTTTTTTTAAATTTTTTTTGAAAATTTTTTTTTTGAATTTTTTTTTTTCAATTTTTTTTAATTTTTTTTTTAAAAATTTTTTTAAAGATTTTTTTGAAATTTTTTTTTTTGAAATTTTTTTAAAATTTTTTTTTGAAAAACTTTTTTTTTGAAATTTTTTTTTGAAATTTTTTTTTTTGAAATTTTTTTAAAATTTTTTTTTAAATTGTTTTTTCTTTGAAAATTTTTTTTTGAATTTTCTTTTTGAAAATTTTTTTTTGAAATTTTTTTAAAATTTTTTTTTGAAATTTTTTTTTTCGAAATTTTTTTTTTGAAATTTTTTTTTTCGAAAATTTTTTTGAAATTTTTTTTGAAATTTTTTTTTTTGAAAATTTTTTTTTCGAATTTTTTTTTCAATTTTTTTTTTAATTTTTTTTTAATTTTTTTTTTTGAATTTTTTTTAAATTTTTTTTTTGAAAAATTTTTTTTTTTGAAATTTTTTTGAAATTTTTTTTGAAATTTTTTTTTTGAAAATTTTTTTTTCGAATTTTTTTTTCAATTTTTTTTTAAATTTTTTTTTTAATTTTTTTTTTGAATTTTTTTTAAATTTTTTTTTTTAATTTTTTTTTTTGAAATTTTTTTTAAATTTTTTTTTGAAAATTTTTTTTTTGAAATTTTTTTAAAAATTTTTTTTTAAATTTTTTTTTATATTTTTTTTTTATTTTTTTTGAAATTTTTTTCTTTATTTTTTTTTAATTTTCTTTTTGATAATTTTTTTTTGAGATTTTTTTAAAATTTTTTTTTTGAAATCTTTTTTTTTTAAATTTTTTTTTTCGAAAATTCTTTTGAAATTTTTTTTGGATTTTTTTTTTAAATTTTTTTTTCGAAATTTTTTTTCGAATTTTTTTTCAATTTTTTTTTCAAATTTTTTTTTTTAATTTTCTTTTTTGAAATTTTTTTTAAATTTTTTTTTGAAATTTTTTTTTTTGAAATTTTTATTTTTGAAATTTTTTTTTTCGAAAATTTTTTTGAAATTTTTTTGGAAATTTTTTCTGAATTTTTTTAAAATTTTTTTTTAAATTTTTTTTTGAAAATTTTTTTTTCGAATTTTTTTTTCAATTTTTTTTTAAATTTTTTTTTTCATTTTTTTAAAAAAATTTTTTAAATTTTCTTTTGAAAATTTTTTTTTTGAAATTTTTTTAAAATTTTTTTTTTGAAAATTTTTTTTTTTGAAATTTTTTTGAAATTTTTTTTGAAATTTTTTTTTTTTTAATTTTTTTTTCGAATTTTTTTTTCAATTTTTTTTTTAATTTTTTTTCTGAAATTTTTTTAAAATTTTTTTTTTGAAAATTTTCATTTTGAAATTTAGTTTTTCGAAAATTATTTTGAAATTTTTTTTGAAATTTTTTTTTTTTTAATTTTTTTTTCGAATTTTTTTTAAAATTTTTTTTAAAT
The DNA here is from genome assembly GCA_944452925.2 of Chrysolina oricalcia. NCBI lineage: Eukaryota > Metazoa > Arthropoda > Insecta > Coleoptera > Chrysomelidae > Chrysolina > Chrysolina oricalcia. The sequence goes on along the minus strand of OX101823.2, from coordinate 29,507,108 downwards.
TTTTTTTTAAATTTTTTTTTTGAAATTTTTTTTAAATTTTTTTTTTGAAAATTTTTTTTTTTTAATTTTTTTAAAATTTTTTTTTTGAAAATTTTTTTTTTTTGAAATTTTTTTTTTTTGAAATTTTTTTAAATTTTTTTTTTTTAATTTTTTTTTATTTTTTTAAAAATTTTTTTTGAAAATTTTTTTTTGAATTTTTTTAAAATTTTTTTTGAATTTTTTTTTTTTTGAAATTTTTTTTTAAATTTTTTTTTTTGAAATTTATTTTGAAATTTTTTTTTTTTGAAAATTTTTTTGAAATTTTTTTTTTGAAAATTTTTTTTTCGAATTTTTTTTTCAATTTTTTTTTAAATTTTTTTTTTAATTTTTTTTTTGAATTTTTTTTAAATTTTTTTTTTTTAATTTTTTTTTTTGAAATTTTTTTTAAATTTTTTTTTGAAAATTTTTTTTTTGAAATTTTTTTAAAAATTTTTTTTTAAATTTTTTTTTATATTTTTTTTTTATTTTTTTTGAAATTTTTTTCTTTATTTTTTTTTAATTTCCTTTTTGATAATTTTTTTTTGAGATTTTTTTAAAATTTTTTTTTTGAAATCTTTTTTTTTGAAATTTTTTTTTTCGAAAATTCTTTTGAAATTTTTTTTGGATTTTTTTTTAAAATTTTTTTTTCGAAATTTTTTTTCGAATTTTTTTTCAATTTTTTTTTCAAATTTTTTTTTTTAATTTTCTTTTTTGAAATTTTTTTTAAATTTTTTTTTGAAATTTTTTTTTTTGAAATTTTTATTTTTGAAATTTTTTTTTTCGAAAATTTTTTTGAAATTTTTTTGGAAATTTTTTCTGAATTTTTTTAAAATTTTTTTTTTAATTTTTTTTTGAAAATTTTTTTTTCGAATTTTTTTTTCAATTTTTTTTTAAATTTTTTTTTTCATTTTTTTAAAAAAATTTTTTAAATTTTCTTTTGAAAATTTTTTTTTTGAAATTTTTTTTAAATTTTTTTTTTGAAAATTTTTTTTTTTGAAATTTTTTTGAAATTTTTTTTGAAATTTTTTTTTTTTTAATTTTTTTTTCGAATTTTTATTTCAATTTTTTTTTTAATTTTTTTTCTGAAATTTTTTTAAAATTTTTTTTTTGAAAATTTTCATTTTGAAATTTAGTTTTTCGAAAATTATTATGAAATTTTTTTTGAAATTTTTTTTTTTTTAATTTTTTTTTCGAATTTTTTTTAAAATTTTTTTTTGAATTTTTTTTAAATTTTTTTTTTTGAAATTTTTTTGAAATTTTTTTTGAAATTTTTTTTTTGAAAATTTTTTTTTCGAATTTTTTTTTCAATTTTTTTTTAAATTTTTTTTTTAATTTTTTTTTTTGAATTTTTTTTAAAATTTTTTTTTTTTAATTTTTTTTTTTGAAATTTTTTTTTAATTTTTTTTTGAAAATTTTTTTTTTGAAATTTTTTTAAAAATTTTTTTTTAAATTTTTTTTTATATTTTTTTTTTATTTTTTTTGAAATTTTTTTCTTTATTTTTTTTTAATTTTCTTTTTGATAATTTTTTTTGAGATTTTTTTAAAATTTTTTTTTTGAAATCTTTTTTTTTGAAATTTTTTTTTTCGAAAATTCTTTTGAAATTTTTTTTGGATTTTTTTTTTAAATTTTTTTTTCGAAATTTTTTTTCGAATTTTTTTTCAATTTTTTTTTCAAATTTTTTTTTTTTATTTTCTTTTTTGAAATTTTTTTTAAATTTTTTTTTAAAATTTTTTTTTTTGAAATTTTTATTTTTGAAATTTTTTTTTTCGAAAATTTTTTTGAAATTTTTTTGGAAATTTTTTCTGAATTTTTTTAAAATTTTTTTTAAAATTTTTTTTTGAAAATTTTTTTTTCGAATTTTTTTTTCAATTTTTTTTAAAATTTTTTTTTTCATTTTTTTAAAAAAATTTTTTAAATTTTCTTTTGAAAATTTTTTTTTTGAAATTTTTTTTAAATTTTTTTTTTGAAAATTTTTTTTTTTGAAATTTTTTTGAAATTTTTTTTGAAATTTTTTTTTTTTAATTTTTTTTTCGAATTTTTTTTTCAATTTTTTTTTTAATTTTTTTTTCAATTTTTTTTTTAATTTTTTTTCTGAAATTTTTTTAAAATTTTTTTTTTGAAAATTTTTATTTTGAAATTTAGTTTTTCGAAAATTATTTTGAAATTTTTTTTGAAATTTTTTTTTTTTAAATTTTTTTTTCGAATTTTTTTTAAAATTTTTTTTTAATTTTTTTTTAAATTTTTTTTTTGAAATTTTTTTTAAATTTTTTTTTTGAAAATTTTTTTTTTAAAATTTTTTTAAAATTTTTTTTTGAAAATTTTTTTTTTGAAATTTTTTTTTTCAATTTTTTTTAAATTTTTTTTTATATTTTTTTTAAAATTTTTTTTGAATTTTTTTTTTTGAAATTTTTTTTTTGAAATTTTTTTTTTGAAAATTTTTTTGAAATTTTTTTTGAATTTTTTTTTCGAAATTTTTTTTCGAATTTTTTTAATTTTTTTTTTGAAATTTTTTTTAAATTTTTTTTTGAAATTTTTTTTTTCGAAAATTTTTTTGAAATTTTTTTTGGATTTTTTTCTAAAATTTTTTTTTCGAAATTTTTTTTCGAATTTTTTTTTCAATTTTTTTTAAAAATTTTTATTTTAATTTTATTAAAATTTTTTTTGAAAATTTTTTTTTTGAAATTTTTTTTTCGAAAATTATTTTGAAATTTTTTTTCAATTTTTTTAAAATTTTTTTTTAAATTTTTTTTTTGAAATTTTTTTTAAATTTTTTTTTGAAAATTTTTTTTTTTTTAATTTTTTTGAAATTTTTTTTGAAATTTTTTTTTTGAAAATTTTTTTTTCGAATTTTTTTTTCAATTTTTTTTTAAATTTTTTTTTTAATTTTTTTTTTGAATTTCTTTTAAATTTTTTTTTTTTTAATTTTTTTTTTTGAAATTTTTTTTAAATTTTTTTTTGAAAATTTTTTTTTTGAAATTTTTTTAAAAATTTTTTTTTAAATTTTTTTTTATATTTTTTTTAAATTTTTTTTGAAATTTTTTTCTTTATTTTTTTTTAATTTTCTTTTTGATAATTTTTTTTTGATTTTTTTAAAATTTTTTTTTTGAAATCTTTTTTTTTTAAATTTTTTTTTTCGAAAATTCTTTTGAAATTTTTTTTGGATTTTTTTTTTAAATTTTTTTTTCGAAATTTTTTTTCGAATTTTTTTTCAATTTTTTTTTCAAATTTTTTTTTTTAATTTTCTTTTTTGAAATTTTTTTTAAATTTTTTTTTGAAATTTTTTTTTTTGAAATTTTTATTTTTGAAATTTTTTTTTTCGAAAATTTTTTTGAAATTTTTTTGGAAATTTTTTCTGAATTTTTTTAAAATTTTTTTTAAAATTTTTTTTTGAAAATTTTTTTTTCGAATTTTTTTTTCAATCTTTTTTTAAATTTTTTTTTTCATTTTTTTAAAAAAAATTTTTAAATTTTCTTTTGAAAATTTTTTTTTTGAAATTTTTTTTAAATTTTTTTTTTGAAAATTTTTTTTTTTGAAATTTTTTTTAAATTTTTTTTGAAATTTTTTTTTTTGAAATTTTTTTTTTGAAATTTTTTTTTTCGAAAATTTTTTTGAAATTTTTTTTTTGACAATTTTTTTTTTTTGAAATTTTTTTTTTTGAAATTTTTTTAAATTTTTTTTTTTTAATTTTTTTTTTATTTTTTTAAAAATTTTTTTTGAAAATTTTTTTTTGAATTTTTTTTAAATTTTTTTTGAATTTTTTTTTTTTTTTGAAATTTTTTTTGAAATTTTTTTTTTTGAAATTTATTTTGAAAGTTTTTTTTTTTGAAAATTTTTTTGAAATTTTTTTTTTCATTTTTTTTCGAATTTTTTTTTCAATTTTTTTTTTAATTTTTTTTTCATTTTTTTTGAAATTTTTTTTTAAATTTTTTTTTAAATTTTTTTTTCGAAAATTTTTTTGAAATTTTTTTTGAAATTTTTTTTTGAAAATTTTTTTGAAATTTTTTTTGAATTTTTTTTTTAATTTTTTTTGAAAATTTTTTTTTTGAATTTTTTTTTTTCAATTTTTTAAAATTTTTTTTAAAAAATTTTTTTAAAGATTTTTTTGAAATTTTTTTAAAATTTTTTTTGAAAAACTTTTTTTTTGAAATTTTTTTTTTGAAATTTTTTTTTTTGAAATTTTTTTAAAATTTTTTTTTAAATTGTTTTTTCTTTGAAAATTTTTTTTTGAATTTTCTTTTTGAAAATTTTTTTTTGAAATTTTTTTAAAATTTTTTTTTGAAATTTTTTTTTTCGAAATTTTTTTTTGAAATTTTTTTTCAAATTTTTTTAAAATTTTTTTTAAATTTTTTTTTTGAAAATCTTTTTTTTTGAAATTTTTTTTTTCGAAAATTTTTTTGAAATTTTTTTTGAAATTTTTTTTTTTGAAAATTTTTTTTTCGAATTTTTTTTTCAATTTTTTTTTTAATTTTTTTTAAATTTTTTTTTTTGAATTTTTTTTAAATTTTTTTTTTGAAAAATTTTTTTTTTTGAAATTTTTTTGAAATTTTTTTTGAAATTTTTTTTTTGAAAATTTTTTTTTCGAATTTTTTTTTCAATTTTTTTTTAAATTTTTTTTTTAATTTTTTTTTTGAATTTTTTTTAAATTTTTTTTTTTTTAATTTTTTTTTTGAATTTTTTTTTAAATTTTTTTTTGAAAATTTTTTTTTTGAAATTTTTTCAAAAATTTTTTTTTAAATTTTTTTTTATATTTTTTTTTTATTTTTTTTGAAATTTTTTTCTTTATTTTTTTTTAATTTTCTTTTTGATAATTTTTTTTTGAGATTTTTTTAAAATTTTTTTTTTGAAATCTTTTTTTTTGAAATTTTTTTTTTCGAAAATTCTTTTGAAATTTTTTTTGGATTTTTTTTTAAAATTTTTTTTTCGAAATTTTTTTTCGAATTTTTTTTCAATTTTTTTTTCAAATTTTTTTTTTAATTTTCTTTTTTGAAATTTTTTTGAAATTTTTTTTTGAAATTTTTTTTTTTGAAATTTTTATTTTTGAAATTTTTTTTTTCGAAAATTTTTTTGAAATTTTTTTGGAAATTTTTTCTGAATTTTTTTAAAATTTTTTTTTTAATTTTTTTTTGAAAATTTTTTTTTCGAATTTTTTTTTCAATTTTTTTTAAAATTTTTTTTTTCATTTTTTTAAAAAAAATTTTTAAATTTTCTTTTGAAAATTTTTTTTTTGAAATTTTTTTTAAATTTTTTTTTTGAAAATTTTTTTTTTTGAAATTTTTTTGAAATTTTTTTTGAAATTTTTTTTTTTTAATTTTTTTTTCGAATTTTTTTTTCAATTTTTTTTTTAATTTTTTTTCTGAAATTTTTTTAAAATTTTTTTTTTGAAAATTTTTATTTTGAAATTTAGTTTTTCGAAAATTATTTTGAAATTTTTTTTGAAATTTTTTTTTTTTAAATTTTTTTTTCGAATTTTTTTTAAAATTTTTTTTAAATTTTTTTTTAAATTTTTTTTTTGAAATTTTTTTTAAATTTTTTTTTTGAAAATTTTTTTTTTTTAATTTTTTTAAAATTTTTTTTTGAAAATTTTTTTTTTGAAATTTTTTTTTTCAATTTTTTTTAAATTTTTTTTTATATTTTTTTTAAAATTTTTTTTGAATTTTTTTTTTTGAAATTTTTTTTTTGAAATTTTTTTTTTGAAAATTTTTTGAAATTTTTTTTGAATTTTTTTTTCGAAAATTTTTCGAAATTTTTTAAATTTTTTTTTTGAAATTTTTTTTAAATTTTTTTTTGAAATTTTTTTTTTGAAATTTTTTTTTTCGAAAATTTTTTTGAAATTTTTTTTGGATTTTTTTCTAAAATTTTTTTTTCGAAATTTTTTTTCGAATTTTTTTTTCAATTTTTTTTAAAAATTTTTATTTTAATTTTTTTAAAATTTTTTTTGAAAATTTTTTTTTTGAAATTTTTTTTTCGAAAATTATTTTGAAATTTTTTTTCAATTTTTTTAAAATTTTTTTTTTAATTTTTTTTTTGAAATTTTTTTTAAATTTTTTTTTGAAATTTTTTTTTTTTTAAATTTTTTTTTTGAAAATTTTTTTTTTTGAAATTTTTTTTTTTATTTTTTTTTTAAATTTTTTTTTAAATTTTTTTTTCTTTGAAAATTTTTTTTCTTTGAAAATTTTTTTTGAATTTTCTTTTTGAAAATTTTTTTTTGAAATTTTTTTTTAATTTTTTTTTTGAAAATTTTTTTTTTGAAATTTTTTTTTTCGAAAATTTTTTTGAAATTTTTTTTGAATTTTTTTTTGAAATTTTTTTTTTGAAATTTTTTTTCGAATTTTTTTTTCAATTTTTTTAAAAATTTTTTTTTTTATTTTTTTTTTATTTTTTTTTGAATTATTTTTGAATTTTTTTTTGAAAATTTTTTTTTCGAAAATTTTTTTGAAATTTTTTAAAATTTTTTTTTTAAATTTTTTTTCTTTGAAAATTTTTTTTTGAATTCTTTTTTTGAAATTTTTTTTAAATTTTTTTTTGAAATTTTTTTTTTTTTGAAATTTGTTTTTTCGAAAAAATTTTTGAAATTTTTTTTGAAAATTTTTATTTGAAAAATTTTTTTTTGAAATTTTTTTTAAATCTTTTTTTGAAAATTTTTTTTTTGAAATTTTTTTCTTTTGAAATTTTTTTTTTCGAAAATTTTTTTGAAATTTTTTTTTCTAATTTTTTTTTCGAAAATTTTTTTGAAATATTTTCTGAATTTTTTTAAATTTTTTTTAAAATTTTTTTTTCTTGAAAATATTTTTTTCGAATTTTTTTTTCAATTTTTTTTTCGAAAATTTTTTTGAAATTTTTTTTTTGAAAATTTTTTTTTTTGAAATTTTTTTTTTTGAAATTTTTTTTCAATTTTTTTTAAATTTTTTTTGAAATTTTTTTTTTTGAAATTTTTTTTTTGAAATTTTTTTTTTCGAAAATTTTTTTGAAATTTTTTTTTTGAAAATTTTTTTTTTTTGAAATTTTTTTTTTTTTGAAATTTTTTTAAATTTTTTTTTTTTAATTTTTTTTTATTTTTTTAAAAATTTTTTTTGAAAATTTTTTTTTGAATTTTTTTAAAATTTTTTTTGAATTTTTTTTTTTTTGAAATTTTTTTTTAAATTTTTTTTTTTGAAATTTATTTTGAAATTTTTTTTTTTTGAAAATTTTTTTGAAATTTTTTTTTTCATTTTTTTTCGAATTTTTTTTTTCAATTTTTTTTAAAATTTTTTTTTCATTTTTTTTGAAATTTTTTTTTAAATTTTTTTTTTAATTTTTTTTTCGAAAATTTTTTTGAAATTTTTTTTGAAATTTTTTTTTTGAAAATTTTTTTGAAATTTTTTTTGAATTTTTTTTTAAATTTTTTTTGAAAATTTTTTTTTTGAATTTTTTTTTTCAATTTTTTTTAATTTTTTTTTTAAAAATTTTTTTAAAGATTTTTTTGAAATTTTTTTTTTTGAAATTTTTTTAAAATTTTTTTTTGAAAAACTTTTTTTTTGAAATTTTTTTTTTAAATTTTTTTTTTTGAAATTTTTTTAAAATTTTTTTTTAAATTGTTTTTTCTTTGAAAATTTTTTTTTGAATTTTCTTTTTGAAAATTTTTTTTTGAAATTTTTTTAAAATTTTTTTTTGAAATTTTTTTTTTCGAAATTTTTTTTTTGAAATTTTTTTTTTCGAAAATTTTTTTGAAATTTTTTTTGAAATTTTTTTTTTTGAAAATTTTTTTTTCGAATTTTTTTTTCAATTTTTTTTTTAATTTTTTTTTAATTTTTTTTTTTGAATTTTTTTTAAATTTTTTTTTTGAAAAATTTTTTTTTTTGAAATTTTTTTGAAATTTTTTTTGAAATTTTTTTTTTGAAAATTTTTTTTTCGAATTTTTTTTTCAATTTTTTTTTAAATTTTTTTTTTAATTTTTTTTTTGAATTTTTTTTAAATTTTTTTTTTTAATTTTTTTTTTTGAAATTTTTTTTAAATTTTTTTTTGAAAATTTTTTTTTTGAAATTTTTTTAAAAATTTTTTTTTAAATTTTTTTTTATATTTTTTTTTTATTTTTTTTGAAATTTTTTTCTTTATTTTTTTTAAATTTTCTTTTTGATAATTTTTTTTTGAGATTTTTTTAAAATTTTTTTTTTGAAATCTTTTTTTTTGAAATTTTTTTTTTCGAAAATTCTTTTGAATTTTTTTTTGGATTTTTTTTTTAAATTTTTTTTTCGAAATTTTTTTTCGAATTTTTTTTCAATTTTTTTTTCAAATTTTTTTTTTTAATTTTCTTTTTTGAAATTTTTTTTAAATTTTTTTTTGAAATTTTTTTTTTTGAAATTTTTATTTTTGAAATTTTTTTTTTCGAAAATTTTTTTGAAATTTTTTTGGAAATTTTTTCTGAATTTTTTTAAAATTTTTTTTTAAATTTTTTTTTGAAAATTTTTTTTTCGAATTTTTTTTTCAATTTTTTTTTAAATTTTTTTTTTCATTTTTTTAAAAAAATTTTTTAAATTTTCTTTTGAAAATTTTTTTTTTGAAATTTTTTTTAAATTTTTTTTTTGAAAATTTTTTTTTTTGAAATTTTTTTGAAATTTTTTTTGAAATTTTTTTTTTTTTAATTTTTTTTTCGAATTTTTTTTTCAATTTTTTTTTTAATTTTTTTTCTGAAATTTTTTTAAAATTTTTTTTTTGAAAATTTTCATTTTGAAATTTAGTTTTTCGAAAATTATTTTGAAATTTTTTTTGAAATTTTTTTTTTTTTAATCTTTTTTTCGAATTTTTTTTAAAATTTTTTTTAAATTTTTTTTTAAATTTTTTTTTTGAAATTTTTTTTAAATTTTTTTTTTGAAAATTTTTTTTTTTTAATTTTTTTAAAATTTTTTTTTTGAAAATTTTTTTTTTTTGAAATTTTTTTTTTTTGAAATTTTTTTAAATTTTTTTTTTTTAATTTTTTTTTATTTTTTTAAAAATTTTTTTTGAAAATTTTTTTTTGAATTTTTTTAAAATTTTTTTTGAATTTTTTTTTTTTTGAAATTTTTTTTTAAATTTTTTTTTTTGAAATTTATTTTGAAATTTTTTTTTTTTGAAAATTTTTTTGAAATTTTTTTTTTCATTTTTTTTCGAATTTTTTTTTTCAATTTTTTTTTAAATTTTTTTTTCATTTTTTTTGAAATTTTTTTTTAAATTTTTTTTTTAATTTTTTTTTCGAAAATTTTTTTGAAATTTTTTTTGAAATTTTTTTTTTGAAAATTTTTTTGAAATTTTTTTTGAATTTTTTTTTAAATTTTTTTTGAAAATTTTTTTTTTGAATTTTTTTTTTTCAATTTTTTTTAATTTTTTTTTTAAAAATTTTTTTAAAGATTTTTTTGAAATTTTTTTTTTTGAAATTTTTTTAAAATTTTTTTTTGAAAAACTTTTTTTTTGAAATTTTTTTTTTGAAATTTTTTTTTTTGAAATTTTTTTAAAATTTTTTTTTAAATTGTTTTTTCTTTGAAAATTTTTTTTTGAATTTTCTTTTTGAAAATTTTTTTTTGAAATTTTTTTAAAATTTTTTTTTGAAATTTTTTTTTTCGAAATTTTTTTTTTTGAAATTTTTTTTTTAATTTTTTTAAAATTTTTTTTAAATTTTTTTTTTGAAAATCTTTTTTTTTGAAATTTTTTTTTTCGAAAATTTTTTTGAAATTTTTTTTGAAATTTTTTTTTTTGAAAATTTTTTTTTCGAATTTTTTTTTCAATTTTTTTTTTAATTTTTTTTTAATTTTTTTTTTTGAATTTTTTTTAAATTTTTTTTTTGAAAAATTTTTTTTTTTGAAATTTTTTTGAAATTTTTTTTGAAATTTTTTTTTTGAAAATTTTTTTTTCGAATTTTTTTTTCAATTTTTTTTTAAATTTTTTTTTAAATTTTTTTTTTGAATTTTTTTTAAATTTTTTTTTTTTAATTTTTTTTTTTGAAATTTTTTTTAAATTTTTTTTTGAAAATTTTTTTTTTGAAATTTTTTTAAAAATTTTTTTTAAAATTTTTTTTTATATTTTTTTTTTATTTTTTTTGAAATTTTTTTCTTTATTTTTTTTTAATTTTCTTTTTGATAATTTTTTTTTGAGATTTTTTTAAAATTTTTTTTTTGAAATCTTTTTTTTTGAAATTTTTTTTTCGAAAATTCTTTTGAAATTTTTTTTGGATTTTTTTTTTAAATTTTTTTTTCGAAATTTTTTTTCGAATTTTTTTTCAATTTTTTTTTCAAATTTTTTTTTTTAATTTTCTTTTTTGAAATTTTTTTTAAATTTTTTTTTGAAATTTTTTTTTTTGAAATTTTTATTTTTGAAATTTTTTTTTTCGAAAATTTTTTTGAAATTTTTTTGGAAATTTTTTCTGAATTTTTTTAAAATTTTTTTTTAAATTTTTTTTTGAAAATTTTTTTTTCGAATTTTTTTTTCAATTTTTTTTTAAATTTTTTTTTTCATTTTTTTAAAAAAATTTTTTAAATTTTCTTTTGAAAATTTTTTTTTTGAAATTTTTTTTAAATTTTTTTTTTGAAAATTTTTTTTTTTGAAATTTTTTTGAAATTTTTTTTGAAATTTTTTTTTTTTAATTTTTTTTTCGAATTTTTTTTTCAATTTTTTTTTTAATTTTTTTTCTGAAATTTTTTTAAAATTTTTTTTTTGAAAATTTTCATTTTGAAATTTAGTTTTTCGAAAATTATTTTGAAATTTTTTTTGAAATTTTTTTTTTTTTAATTTTTTTTTCGAATTTTTTTTAAAATTTTTTTTTAATTTTTTTTTAAATTTTTTTTTTGAAATTTTTTTTAAATTTTTTTTTTGAAAATTTTTTTTTTTTAATTTTTTTAAAATTTTTTTTTGAAAATTTTTTTTTTGAAATTTTTTTTTTCAATTTTTTTTAAATTTTTTTTTATATTTTTTTTAAAATTTTTTTTGAATTTTTTTTTTTGAAATTTTTTTTTTGAAATTTTTTTTTTGAAAATTTTTTTGAAATTTTTTTTGAATTTTTTTTTCGAAATTTTTTTTCGAATTTTTTTAATTTTTTTTTTGAAATTTTTTTTAAATTTTTTTTTGAAATTTTTTTTTTGAAATTTTTTTTTTCGAAAATTTTTTTGAAATTTTTTTTGGATTTTTTTCTAAAATTTTTTTTTCGAAATTTTTTTTCGAATTTTTTTTTCAATTTTTTTTAAAAATTTTTATTTTAATTTTTTTAAAATTTTTTTTGAAAATTTTTTTTTTGAAATTTTTTTTTCGAAAATTATTTTGAAATTTTTTTTCAATTTTTTTAAAATTTTTTTTTAAATTTTTTTTTTGAAATTTTTTTTAAATTTTTTTTTGAAAATTTTTTTTTTTTAAATTTTTTTTTTGAAAATTTTTTTTTTTGAAATTTTTTTTTTTATTTTTTTTTTAAATTTTTTTTTAAATTTTTTTTTCTTTGAAAATTTTTTTTCTTTGAAAATTTTTTTTGAATTTTCTTTTTGAAAATTTTTTTTTGAAATTTTTTTTTAATTTTTTTTTTGAAAATTTTTTTTTTGAAATTTTTTTTTTCGAAAATTTTTTTGAAATTTTTTTTGATTTTTTTTTTGAAATTTTTTTTTTGAAATTTTTTTTCGAATTTTTTTTTCAATTTTTTTAAAAATTTTTTTTTTTATTTTTTTTTTATTTTTTTTTGAATTATTTTTAAATTTTTTTTTGAAAATTTTTTTTTCGAAAATTTTTTTGAAATTTTTTAAAAATTTTTTTTTAAATTTTTTTTCTTTGAAAATTTTTTTTTGAATTCTTTTTTTGAAATTTTTTTAAAATCTTTTTTTGAAAATTTTTTTTTTGAAATTTTTTTCTTTTGAAATTTTTTTTTCTAATTTTTTTTTCGAAAATTTTTTTGAAATATTTTCTGAATTTTTTTAAATTTTTTTTAAAATTTTTTTTCTTGAAAATTTTTTTTTCGAATTTTTTTTTCAATTTTTTTTTCGAAAATTTTTTTGAAATTTTTTTTTTGAAAATTTTTTTTTTTGAAATTTTTTTTTTTGAAATTTTTTTTCAATTTTTTTTAAATTTTTTTTGAAATTTTTTTTTTTGAAATTTTTTTTTTTGAAATTTTTTTTTTGAAATTTTTTTTTTCGAAAATTTTTTTGAAATTTTTTTTTTGAAAATTTTTTTTTTTGAAATTTTTTTTTTTGAAATTTTTTTAAATTTTTTTTTTTTTATTTTTTTTTTTTTTTTTTAAAAATTTTTTTTGAAAATTTTTTTTTGAATTTTTTTTAAATTTTTTTTGAATTTTTTTTTTTTTGAAATTTTTTTTGAAATTTTTTTTTTTGAAATTTATTTTGAAATTTTTTTTTTTGAAAATTTTTTTGAAATTTTTTTTTTCATTTTTTTTCGAATTTTTTTTTCAATTTTTTTTTAAATTTTTTTTTCATTTTTTTTGAAATTTTTTTTTAAATTTTTTTTTTTAATTTTTTTTTCGAAAATTTTTTTGAAATTTTTTTTGAAATTTTTTTTTTGAAAATTTTTTTGAAATTTTTTTTGAATTTTTTTTTAAATTTTTTTTGAAAATTTTTTTTTTGAATTTTTTTTTTCAATTTTTTTAAATTTTTTTTTTAAAAATTTTTTAAAAGATTTTTTTGAAATTTTTTTTTTTGAAATTTTTTTAAAATTTTTTTTTGAAAAACTTTTTTTTTGAAATTTTTTTTTTGAAATTTTTTTTTTTGAAATTTTTTTAAAATTTTTTTTTAAATTGTTTTTTCTTTGAAAATTTTTTTTGAATTTTCTTTTTGAAAATTTTTTTTTGAAATTTTTTTAAAATTTTTTTTTGAAATTTTTTTTTTCGAAATTTTTTTTTTTGAAATTTTTTTTTAAATTTTTTTAAAATTTTTTTTAAATTTTTTTTTTGAAAATCTTTTTTTTTGAAATTTTTTTTTTCGAAAATTTTTTTGAAATTTTTTTTGAAATTTTTTTTTTTGAAAATTTTTTTTTCGAATTTTTTTTTCAATTTTTTTTTAAATTTTTTTTTAATTTTTTTTTTTGAATTTTTTTTAAATTTTTTTTTTGAAAAATTTTTTTTTTTGAAATTTTTTTGAAATTTTTTTTGAAATTTTTTTTTTGAAAATTTTTTTTTCGAATTTTTTTTTCAATTTTTTTTTAAATTTTTTTTTTAATTTTTTTTTTGAATTTTTTTTAAATTTTTTTTTTTTAATTTTTTTTTTTGAAATTTTTTTTTAAATTTTTTTTTGAAAATTTTTTTTTTGAAATTTTTTTTCGAAAATTTTTTTGAAATTTTTTTTGAAATTTTTTTTTTGAAAATTTTTTTGAAATTTTTTTTGAATTTTTTTTAAAAGTTTTTTTGAAAATTTTTTTTTTGAATTTTTTTTTTTCAATTTTTTTTAATTTTTTTTTTAAAAATTTTTTTAAAGATTTTTTTGAAATTTTTTTTTTTGAAATTTTTTTAAAATTTTTTTTTGAAAAACTTTTTTTTTGAAATTTTTTTTTTGAAATTTTTTTTTTTGAAATTTTTTTAAAATTTTTTTTTAAATTGTTTTTTCTTTGAAAATTTTTTTTTGAATTTTCTTTTTGAAAATTTTTTTTTGAAATTTTTTTAAAATTTTTTTTTGAAATTTTTTTTTTCGAAATTTTTTTTTTTGAAATTTTTTTTTTAATTTTTTTAAAATTTTTTTTAAATTTTTTTTTTGAAAATCTTTTTTTTTGAAATTTTTTTTTTCGAAAATTTTTTTGAAATTTTTTTTGAAATTTTTTTTTTTGAAAATTTTTTTTTCGAATTTTTTTTTCAATTTTTTTTTTAATTTTTTTTTAATTTTTTTTTTTGAATTTTTTTTAAATTTTTTTTTTGAAAAATTTTTTTTTTTGAAATTTTTTTGAAATTTTTTTTGAAATTTTTTTTTTGAAAATTTTTTTTTCGAATTTTTTTTTCAATTTTTTTTTAAATTTTTTTTTTAATTTTTTTTTTGAATTTTTTTTAAATTTTTTTTTTTTAATTTTTTTTTTTGAAATTTTTTTTAAATTTTTTTTTGAAAATTTTTTTTTTGAAATTTTTTTAAAAATTTTTTTTTAAATTTTTTTTTATATTTTTTTTTTATTTTTTTTGAAATTTTTTTCTTTATTTTTTTTTAATTTTCTTTTTGATAATTTTTTTTTGAGATTTTTTTAAAATTTTTTTTTTGAAATCTTTTTTTTTGAAATTTTTTTTTTCGAAAATTCTTTTGAAATTTTTTTTGGATTTTTTTTTTAAATTTTTTTTTCGAAATTTTTTTTCGAATTTTTTTTCAATTTTTTTTTCAAATTTTTTTTTTTAATTTTCTTTTTTGAAATTTTTTTTAAATTTTTTTTTGAAATTTTTTTTTTTGAAATTTTTATTTTTGAAATTTTTTTTTTCGAAAATTTTTTTGAAATTTTTTTGGAAATTTTTTCTGAATTTTTTTAAAATTTTTTTTTAAATTTTTTTTTGAAAATTTTTTTTTCGAATTTTTTTTTCAATTTTTTTTTAAATTTTTTTTTTCATTTTTTTAAAAAAATTTTTTAAATTTTCTTTTGAAAATTTTTTTTTTGAAATTTTTTTTAAATTTTTTTTTTGAAAATTTTTTTTTTTGAAATTTTTTTGAAATTTTTTTTGAAATTTTTTTTTTTAAATTTTTTTTTCGAATTTTTTTTTCAATTTTTTTTTTAATTTTTTTTCTGAAATTTTTTTAAAATTTTTTTTTTGAAAATTTTCATTTTGAAATTTAGTTTTTCGAAAATTATTTTGAAATTTTTTCTGAAATTTTTTTTTTTTTAATTTTTTTTTCGAATTTTTTTTAAAATTTTTTTTTAATTTTTTTTTAAATTTTTTTTTTGAAATTTTTTTTAAATTTTTTTTTTGAAAATTTTTTTTTTTTAATTTTTTTAAAATTTTTTTTTGAAAATTTTTTTTTTTCAATTTTTTTTAAATTTTTTTTAAATTTTTTTTTATATTTTTTTTTAAATTTTTTTTGAATTTTTTTTTTTGAAATTTTTTTTTTGAAATTTTTTTTTTGAAAATTTTTTTGAAATTTTTTTTGAATTTTTTTTTCGAAATTTTTTTTCGAATTTTTTTAATTTTTTTTTTGAAATTTTTTTTAAATTTTTTTTTGAAATTTTTTTTTTGAAATTTTTTTTTTCGAAAATTTTTTTGAAATTTTTTTTGGATTTTTTTCTAAAATTTTTTTTTCGAAATTTTTTTTCGAATTTTTTTTTCAATTTTTTTTAAAAATTTTTATTTTAATTTTTTTAAAATTTTTTTTGAAAATTTTTTTTTTGAAATTTTTTTTTCGAAAATTATTTTGAAATTTTTTTTCAATTTTTTTAAAATTTTTTTTTAAATTTTTTTTTTGAAATTTTTTTTAAATTTTTTTTTGAAAATTTTTTTTTTTTAAATTTTTTTTTTGAAAATTTTTTTTTTTGAAATTTTTTTTTTTATTTTTTTTTAAAATTTTTTTTTAAATTTTTTTTTCTTTGAAAATTTTTTTTCTTTGAAAATTTTTTTTGAATTTTCTTTTTGAAAATTTTTTTTTGAAATTTTTTTTTAATTTTTTTTTTGAAAATTTTTTTTTTGAAATTTTTTTTTTCGAAAATTTTTTTGAAATTTTTTTTGATTTTTTTTTTGAAATTTTTTTTTTGAAATTTTTTTTCGAATTTTTTTTTCAATTTTTTTAAAAATTTTTTTTTTTATTTTTTTTTTATTTTTTTTTGAATTATTTTTAAATTTTTTTTTGAAAATTTTTTTTTCGAAAATTTTTTTGAAATTTTTTAAAAATTTTTTTTTAAATTTTTTTTCTTTGAAAATTTTTTTTTGAATTCTTTTTTTGAAATTTTTTTTAAATTTTTTTTTGAAATTTTTTTTTTTTTGAAATTTGTTTTTTCGAAAAAATTTTTGAAATTTTTTTTGAAAATTTTTATTTGAAAAATTTTTTTTTGAAATTTTTTTTAAATCTTTTTTTGAAAATTTTTTTTTTGAAATTTTTTTCTTTTGAAATTTTTTTTTCTAATTTTTTTTTCGAAAATTTTTTTGAAATATTTTCTGAATTTTTTTAAATTTTTTTTAAAATTTTTTTTCTTGAAAATTTTTTTTTCGAATTTTTTTTTCAATTTTTTTTTCGAAAATTTTTTTGAAATTTTTTTTTTGAAAATTTTTTTTTTTGAAATTTTTTTTTTTGAAATTTTTTTTCAATTTTTTTTAAATTTTTTTTGAAATTTTTTTTTTTGAAATTTTTTTTTTGAAATTTTTTTTTTCGAAAATTTTTTTGAAATTTTTTTTTTGAAAATTTTTTTTTTTGAAATTTTTTTTTTTGAAATTTTTTTAAATTTTTTTTTTTTAATTTTTTTTTTATTTTTTTAAAAATTTTTTTTGAAAATTTTTTTTTGAATTTTTTTTAAATTTTTTTTGAATTTTTTTTTTTTTGAAATTTTTTTTGAAATTTTTTTTTTTGAAATTTATTTTGAAATTTTTTTTTTTGAAAATTTTTTTGAAATTTTTTTTTTCATTTTTTTTTAAATTTTTTTTTTTTAATTTTTTTTTTATTTTTTTAAAAATTTTTTTTGAAAATTTTTTTTTGAATTTTTTTTAAATTTTTTTTTCATTTTTTTTGAAATTTTTTTTTAAATTTTTTTTTTAATTTTTTTTTCGAAAATTTTTTTGAAATTTTTTTTGAAATTTTTTTTTTGAAAATTTTTTTGAAATTTTTTTTGAATTTTTTTTTAAATTTTTTTTGAAAATTTTTTTTTTGAATTTTTTTTTTCAATTTTTTTAAATTTTTTTTTTAAAAATTTTTTTAAAGATTTTTTTGAAATTTTTTTTTTTGAAATTTTTTTAAAATTTTTTTTTGAAAAACTTTTTTTTTGAAATTTTTTTTTTGAAATTTTTTTTTTTGAAATTTTTTTAAAATTTTTTTTTAAATTGTTTTTTCTTTGAAAATTTTTTTTGAATTTTCTTTTTGAAAATTTTTTTTTGAAATTTTTTAAAAATTTTTTTTTGAAATTTTTTTTTTCGAAATTTTTTTTTTTGAAATTTTTTTTTAAATTTTTTTAAAATTTTTTTTAAATTTTTTTTTTGAAAATCTTTTTTTTTGAAATTTTTTTTTTCGAAAATTTTTTTGAAATTTTTTTTGAAATTTTTTTTTTTGAAAATTTTTTTTTCGAATTTTTTTTTCAATTTTTTTTTAAATTTTTTTTTAATTTTTTTTTTTGAATTTTTTTTAAATTTTTTTTTTGAAAAATTTTTTTTTTTGAAATTTTTTTGAAATTTTTTTTGAAATTTTTTTTTTGAAAATTTTTTTTTCGAATTTTTTTTTCAATTTTTTTTTAAATTTTTTTTTTAATTTTTTTTTTGAATTTTTTTTAAATTTTTTTTTTTTAATTTTTTTTTTTGAAATTTTTTTTTAAATTTTTTTTTGAAAATTTTTTTTTTGAAATTTTTTTAAAAATTTTTTTTTAAATTTTTTTTTATATTTTTTTTTTATTTTTTTTGAAATTTTTTTCTTTATTTTTTTTTAATTTTCTTTTTGAAATTTTTTTTTTTTGAAATTTTTTTAAATTTTTTTTTGAAAAACTTTTTTTTTGAAATTTTTTTTTTGAAATTTTTTTAAAATTTTTTTTAAATTGTTTTTTCTTTGAAAATTTTTTTTTGAATTTTCTTTTTGAAAATTTTTTTTGAAATTTTTTTGAAATTTTTTTTTTGAAATTTTTTTTTTCGAAATTTTTTTTTTTGAAATTTTTTTTTAAATTTTTTTAAAATTTTTTTTAAAATTTTTTTATCTTTGAAAATTTTTTTTTCTTTGAAAATTTTTTTTAAATTTTCTTTTTGAAAATTTTTTTTTGAAATTTTTTTTAAATTTTTTTTTAAAAATTTTTTTTTTGAAATTTTTTTTTTCGAAAATTTTTTTGAAATTTTTTTTGAATTTTTTTTTTGAAATTTTTTTTTCGAAATTTTTTTTCGAATTTTTTCAATTTTTTTTAAAAATTTTTTTTAAATTTTTTTTTTGAAATTTTTTTTAAATTTTTTTTTGAAATTTTTTTAAATTTTTTTTTTTAATTTTTTTTTCTTGAAAATTTTTTTTTCGAATTTTCTCTTTGAAATTTTTTTTAATTTTTTTTAAATTTTTTTTTAAAATTTTTTACTTTTTTTTATTTTAATTTTTTTTTGTTTCTGAAATTTTTTTTTGGAAATTTTTTCTGAATTTTTTTTAAATTTTTTTTTAAATTTTTTTTTTCGAAAATTTTTTTGAAATTTTTTTTGAAATTTTTTTTTTGAAAATTTTTTTTCGAATTTTTTTTTGAAATTTTTTTTGAAATTTTTTTTTTAATTTTTTTTTTTGAAATTTTTTTAAAATTTTTTTTTGAAAATTTTTTTTTTTGAAATTTTTTTAAAATTTTTATTTGAAAATTTTTTTTTTTTGAAATTTTTTTTTTCAATTTTTTTTTAATTTTTTTTTATTTTTTTAAAATTTTTTTTTAAAATTTTTTTTAATTTTTTTTTTGAAAATTTTTTTTTTTAAATTTTTTTTTTCGAAAATTTTTTTGAAATTTTTTTTTTGAAAATTTTTTTTTCGATTTTTTTTTCAATTTTTTTTTAAATTTTTTTTTTAAATTTTTTTTTTGAAATTTTTTTTTTTCAATTTTTTTTAAATTTTTTTTTAAAAATTTTTTTAAAGATTTTTTTGAAATTTTTTTTTTTGAAATTTTTTTAAAATTTTTTATTTTAATTTTTTTTTCTTTGAAATTTTTTTTTTTTATTTTCTTTTTGAAAATTTTTTTTTGAAATTTTTTTTAAATTTTTTTTTTGAAATTTTTTTTTGAATTTTTTTTTCGAAATTTTCTTTCGATTTTTTTCAATTTTTTTTTAAATTTTTTTTTTAATTTTTTTTTTTGAAATTTTTTTTAATTTTTTTTTTTAAATTTTTTTTTCGAAATTTTTTTTGAAATTAAAAAAAAAAATTGAAAAAAAATTCCGAAAAAAAATTTCGAAAATAAAATTTTTTTTTTTGAAAATTTTTTTGAAATTTTTTTGAATTTTTTTTTTTTAATTTTTTTTAAAATTTTTTTTTCGAAAATTTTTTTGAAATTTTTTTTGAAATTTTTTTTTTGAAAATTTTTTTTTCGAATTTTTTTTTGAAATTTTTTTTGAAATTTTTTTTTTAATTTTTTTTTTTGAAATTTTTTTAAAATTTTTTTTTGAAAATTTTTTTTTGAAATTTTTTTAAAATTTTTATTTGAAAATTTTTTTTTTTGAAATTTTTTTTTTCAATTTTTTTAAATTTTTTTTTATTTTTTTTTAATTTTTTTTTTTAATTTTTTTTAAATTTTTTTTTTGAAATTTTTTTTTTTGAAATTTTTTTTTTCGAAAATTTTTTTGAAATTTTTTTTTTGAAAATTTTTTTTTCAATTTTTTTTTAAATTTTTTTTTTTTATTTTTTTTTTGAAATTTTTTTAAAACTTTTATTTGAAAATTTTTTTTTTGAAATTTTTTTTTTCAATTTTTTTTAAATTTTTTTTTATTTTTTTTTTAATTTTTTTAAAAATTTTTTTTCTTTATTTTTTTTTAATTTTCTTTTTGAAAATTTTTTTTTGAGATTTTTTTTAAAGTTTTTTTTTGAAATCTTTTTTTTTGATATTTTTTTTTTCGAAAATTTTTTTGAAATTTTTTTTGGATTTTTTTTTTAATTTTTAATTCGAAATTTTTTTTCGAATTTTTTTTCAATTTTTTTTTTAATTTTTTTTTTAATTTTTTTTTTGAAATTTTTTTTAAATTTTTTTTTTGAATTTTTTTTTTTCGAAAATTTTTTTGAAATTTTTTTTGGATTTTTTTCTAAAATTATTTTTTCGAAATTTTTTTTCGAATTTTTTTTTCAATTTTTTTTAAAAATTTTTATTTTAATTTTTTTAAAATTTTTTTTGAAAATTTTTTTTTTGAAATTTTTTTTTCGAAAATTATTTTGAAATTTTTTTTCAATTTTTTAAAATTTTTTTTTTAATTTTTTTTTTGAAATATTTTTTAAATTTTTTTTTGAAAATTTTTTTTTTTAAATTTTTTTTTTGAAAATTTTTTTTTTTGAAATTTTTTTTTTTATTTTTTTTTAAAATTTTTTTTTAAATTTTTTTTTCTTTGAAAATTTTTTTTCTTTGAAAATTTTTTTTGAATTTTCTTTTTGAAAATTTTTTTTTGAAATTTTTTTTTAATTTTTTTTTTGAAATTTTTTTTTTCGAAAATTTTTTTGAAATTTTTTTTGAATTTTTTTTTGAAATTTTTTTTTTGAAATTTTTTTTCGAATTTTTTTTTCAATTTTTTTAAAAATTTTTTTTTTTATTTTTTTTTTATTTTTTTTTGAATTATTTTTAAATTTTTTTTTGAAAATTTTTTTTTCGAAAATTTTTTTGAAATTTTTTAAAAATTTTTTTTTTAATTTTTTTTCTTTGAAAATTTTTTTTTGAATTCTTTTTTTGAAATTTTTTTTAAATTTTTTTTTGAAATTTTTTTTTTTTTGAAATTTGTTTTTTCGAAAAAATTTTTGAAATTTTTTTTGAAAATTTTTATTTGAAAAATTTTTTTTTGAAATTTTTTTTAAATCTTTTTTTGAAAATTTTTTTTTTGAAATTTTTTTCTTTTGAAATTTTTTTTTTCGAAAATTTTTTTGAAATTTTTTTTTCTAATTTTTTTTTCGAAAATTTTTTTGAAATATTTTCTGAATTTTTTTAAATTTTTTTTTAAATTTTTTTTTCTTGAAAATTTTTTTTTCGAATTTTTTTTTCAATTTTTTTTTCGAAAATTTTTTTGAAATTTTTTTTTTGAAAATTTTTTTTTTTGAAATTTTTTTTTTGAAATTTTTTTTCAATTTTTTTTAAATTTTTTTTGAAATTTTTTTTTTTGAAATTTTTTTTTTGAAATTTTTTTTTTCGAAAATTTTTCTGAAATTTTTTTTTTGAAAATTTTTTTTTTTGAAATTTTTTTTTTTGAAATTTTTTTAAATTTTTTTTTTTTAATTTTTTTTTTATTTTTTTAAAAATTTTTTTTGAAAATTTTTTTTTGAATTTTTTTAAAATTTTTTTTGAATTTTTTTTTTTTTGAAATTTTTTTTGAAATTTTTTTTTTTGAAATTTATTTTGAAATTTTTTTTTTTTGAAAATTTTTTTGAAATTTTTTTTTTCATTTTTTTTCGAATTTTTTTTTCAATTTTTTTTTTAATTTTTTTTTCATTTTTTTTGAAATTTTTTTTTAAATTTTTTTTTTAATTTTTTTTTCGAAAATTTTTTTGAAATTTTTTTTGAAATTTTTTTTTTGAAAATTTTTTTGAAATTTTTTTTGAATTTTTTTTAAAATTTTTTTTGAAAATTTTTTTTTTGAATTTTTTTTTTCAATTTTTTTAAATTTATTTTTTAAAAATTTTTTTGAAATTTTTTTTTTTGAAATTTTTTTAAAATTTTTTTTTGAAAAACTTTTTTTTTGAAATTTTTTTTTTTGAAATTTTTTTAAAATTTTTTTTTAAATTGTTTTTTCTTTGAAAATTTTTTTTGAATTTTCTTTTTGAAAATTTTTTTTTGAAATTTTTTTAAAATTTTTTTTTGAAATTTTTTTTTTCGAAATTTTTTTTTTTGAAATTTTTTTTTAAATTTTTTTAAAATTTTTTTTAAATTTTTTTTTTGAAAATCTTTTTTTTTGAAATTTTTTTTTTCGAAAATTTTTTTGAAATTTTTTTTGAAATTTTTTTTTTGAAAATTTTTTTTTCGAATTTTTTTTTCAATTTTTTTTTTAATTTTTTTTTAATTTTTTTTTTTGAATTTTTTTTAAATTTTTCTTTTGAAAAATTTTTTTTTTTTGAAATTTTTTTGAAATTTTTTTTGAAATTTTTTTTTTGAAAATTTTTTTTTCGAATTTTTTTTTCAATTTTTTTTTAAATTTTTTTTTAAATTTTTTTTTTGAATTTTTTTTAAATTTTTTTTTTAATTTTTTTTTTTGAAATTTTTTTAAAATTTTTTTTTGAAAATTTTTTTTTTGAAATTTTTTTAAAAATTTTTTTTAAAATTTTTTTTTATATTTTTTTTTTATTTTTTTTGAAATTTTTTTCTTTATTTTTTTTTAATTTTCTTTTTGATAATTTTTTTTTGAGATTTTTTTAAAATTTTTTTTTTGAAATCTTTTTTTTTGAAATTTTTTTTTTCGAAAATTCTTTTGAAATTTTTTTTGGATTTTTTTTTTAAATTTTTTTTTCGAAATTTTTTTTCGAATTTTTTTTCAATTTTTTTTTCAAATTTTTTTTTTTAATTTTCTTTTTTGAAATTTTTTTTAAATTTTTTTTTGAAATTTTTTTTTTTGAAATTTTTATTTTTGAAATTTTTTTTTTCGAAAATTTTTTTGAAATTTTTTTGGAAATTTTTTCTGAATTTTTTTAAAATTTTTTTTTAAATTTTTTTTTGAAAATTTTTTTTTCGAATTTTTTTTTCAATTTTTTTTTAAATTTTTTTTTTCATTTTTTTAAAAAAATTTTTTAAATTTTCTTTTGAAAATTTTTTTTTTGAAATTTTTTTTAAATTTTTTTTTTGAAAATTTTTTTTTTTGAAATTTTTTTGAAATTTTTTTTGAAATTTTTTTTTTTTAATTTTTTTTTCGAATTTTTTTTTCAATTTTTTTTTTAATTTTTTTTCTGAAATTTTTTTAAAATTTTTTTTTTGAAAATTTTTATTTTGAAATTTAGTTTTTCGAAAATTATTTTGAAATTTTTTTTGAAATTTTTTTTTTTTTAATTTTTTTTTCGAATTTTTTTTAAAATTTTTTTAAAATTTTTTTTTAAATTTTTTTTTTGAAATTTTTTTTAAATTTTTTTTTTGAAAATTTTTTTTTTTAAATTTTTTTAAAATTTTTTTTTGAAAATTTTTTTTTTGAAATTTTTTTTTTCAATTTTTTTTAAATTTTTTTTTATATTTTTTTTTTAATTTTTTTTGAATTTTTTTTTTTGAAATTTTTTTTTTGAAATTTTTTTTTTGAAAATTTTTTTGAAATTTTTTTTGATTTTTTTTTTCGAAATTTTTTTTCGAATTTTTTTAATTTTTTTTTTGAAATTTTTTTTAAATTTTTTTTTGAAATTTTTTTTTTGAAATTTTTTTTTTCGAAAATTTTTTTGAAATTTTTTTTGGATTTTTTTCTAAAATTTTTTTTTCGAAATTTTTTTTCGAATTTTTTTTTCAATTTTTTTTAAAAATTTTTATTTTAATTTTTTTAAAATTTTTTTTGAAAATTTTTTTTTTGAAATTTTTTTTTCGAAAATTATTTTGAAATTTTTTTTCAATTTTTTTAAAATTTTTTTTTTAATTTTTTTTTTGAAATTTTTTTTAAATTTTTTTTTGAAAATTTTTTTTTTTTTAATTTTTTTTTTGAAAATTTTTTTTTTTGAAATTTTTTTTTTTATTTTTTTTTTTATTTTTTTTTAAATTTTTTTTTCTTTGAAAATTTTTTTTGAATTTTCTTTTTGAAAATTTTTTTTTGAAATTTTTTTTAAATTTTTTTTTTGAAAATTTTTTTTTTGAAATTTTTTTTTTCGAAAATTTTTTTGAAATTTTTTTTGAATTTTTTTTTGAAATTTTTTTTTTGAAATTTTTTTTCGAATTTTTTTTTCAATTTTTTTAAAAATTTTTTTTTTTATTTTTTTTTTATTTTTTTTTGAATTATTTTTAAATTTTTTTTTGAAAATTTTTTTTTCGAAAATTTTTTTGAAATTTTTTAAAATTTTTTTTTTTAATTTTTTTTCTTTGAAAATTTTTTTTTGAATTCTCTTTTTGAAATTTTGTTTTTGAAAATTTTTTTAAATTTTTCCATGAAAATTTTTTTTTTTGAAATTTTTTTTTTCGAAAATTTTTTTGAATTTTTTTTTGAATTTTTTTTTTTGAAAATTTTTTTTTTGAAATTTTTTTTTTTGAAATTTTTTTTAAATTTTTTTTTTAATTTTTTTAAAGATTTTTTTGAAATTTTTTTTTGAAATTTTTTTTAATGTTTTTTTTTAATTTTATTTCTTTGAAAATTTTTTTTTGAATTTTCTTTTTGAAAATTTTTTTTTTGAAATTTTTTTTAAATTTTTTTTTTGAAATTTTTTTTTTTAAATTTTTTTTTCGAAATTTTTTTTCGAATTTTTTCAATTTTTTTTAAAAATTTTTTTTTAATTTTTTTTTAAAATTTTTTTTAAATTTTTTTTTGAAATTTTTTTTTCGAAAATTTTTTTGAAATTTTTTTTAAATTTTTTTTAAAATTTTTTTTTCTTGAAAATTTTTTTTTCGAATTTTCTTTTTGAAAATTTTTTTTTAATTTTTAATTTTTTTTTATTTTTATTTTTTTTTTGTTTTTGAAATTTTTTTTTTGGAAATTTTTTCTGAATTTTTTTTAAATTTTTTTTTGAAATTTTTTTTTTCGAAAATTTTTTTGAAATTTTTTTTGGATTTTTTTTTTAAATTTTTTTTTTCGAAATTTTTTTTCGAATTTTTTTTCAATTTTTTTTTAAATTTTTTTTTTTATTTTTTTTTGAAATTTTTTTAAAACTTTTATTTGAAAATTTTTTTTTTGAAATTTTTTTTTTCAATTTTTTTTAAATTTTTTTTTATTTTTTTTTTAATTTTTTTAAAAATTTTTTTTCTTTATTTTTTTTTAATTTTCTTTTTGAAATTTTTTTTTTGAGATTTTTTTTAAAGTTTTTTTTTGAAATCTTTTTTTTTGATATTTTTTTTTTCGAAAATTTTTTTGAAATTTTTTTTGGATTTTTTTTTTTAATTTTTAATTCGAAATTTTTTTTCGAATTTTTTTTCAATTTTTTTTTTAATTTTTTTTTAAATTTTTTTTTTGAAATTTTTTTTAAATTTTTTTTTTGAATTTTTTTTTTTCGAAAATTTTTTTGAAATTTTTTTTGGATTTTTTTCTAAAATTATTTTTTCGAAATTTTTTTTCGAATTTTTTTTTCAATTTTTTTTAAAAATTTTTATTTTAATTTTTTTAAAATTTTTTTTGAAAATTTTTTTTTTGAAATTTTTTTTTCGAAAATTATTTTGAAATTTTTTTTCAATTTTTTAAAATTTTTTTTTTAATTTTTTTTTTGAAATATTTTTTAAATTTTTTTTTGAAAATTTTTTTTTTTTAAATTTTTTTTTTGAAAATTTTTTTTTTTGAAATTTTTTTTTTTATTTTTTTTTAAAATTTTTTTTTAAATTTTTTTTTCTTTGAAAATTTTTTTTCTTTGAAAATTTTTTTTGAATTTTCTTTTTGAAAATTTTTTTTTGAAATTTTTTTTTAATTTTTTTTTTGAAATTTTTTTTTTCGAAAATTTTTTTGAAATTTTTTTTGAATTTTTTTTTGAAATTTTTTTTTTGAAATTTTTTTTCGAATTTTTTTTTCAATTTTTTTAAAAATTTTTTTTTTTATTTTTTTTTTATTTTTTTTTGAATTATTTTTAAATTTTTTTTTGAAAATTTTTTTTTCGAAAATTTTTTTGAAATTTTTTAAAAATTTTTTTTTTAATTTTTTTTCTTTGAAAATTTTTTTTTGAATTCTTTTTTTGAAATTTTTTTTAAATTTTTTTTTGAAATTTTTTTTTTTTTGAAATTTGTTTTTTCGAAAAAATTTTTGAAATTTTTTTTGAAAATTTTTATTTGAAAAATTTTTTTTTGAAATTTTTTTTAAATCTTTTTTTGAAAATTTTTTTTTTGAAATTTTTTTCTTTTGAAATTTTTTTTTTCGAAAATTTTTTTGAAATTTTTTTTTCTAATTTTTTTTTCGAAAATTTTTTTGAAATATTTTCTGAATTTTTTTAAATTTTTTTTTAAATTTTTTTTTCTTGAAAATTTTTTTTTCGAATTTTTTTTTCAATTTTTTTTTCGAAAATTTTTTTGAAATTTTTTTTTTGAAAATTTTTTTTTTTGAAATTTTTTTTTTGAAATTTTTTTTCAATTTTTTTTAAATTTTTTTTGAAATTTTTTTTTTTGAAATTTTTTTTTTGAAATTTTTTTTTTCGAAAATTTTTCTGAAATTTTTTTTTTGAAAATTTTTTTTTTTGAAATTTTTTTTTTTGAAATTTTTTTAAATTTTTTTTTTTTAATTTTTTTTTTATTTTTTTAAAAATTTTTTTTGAAAATTTTTTTTTGAATTTTTTTAAAATTTTTTTTGAATTTTTTTTTTTTTGAAATTTTTTTTGAAATTTTTTTTTTTGAAATTTATTTTGAAATTTTTTTTTTTTGAAAATTTTTTTGAAATTTTTTTTTTCATTTTTTTTCGAATTTTTTTTTCAATTTTTTTTTTAATTTTTTTTTCATTTTTTTTGAAATTTTTTTTTAAATTTTTTTTTTAATTTTTTTTTCGAAAATTTTTTTGAAATTTTTTTTGAAATTTTTTTTTTGAAAATTTTTTTGAAATTTTTTTTGAATTTTTTTTAAAATTTTTTTTGAAAATTTTTTTTTTGAATTTTTTTTTTCAATTTTTTTAAATTTATTTTTTAAAAATTTTTTTAAAGATTTTTTTGAAATTTTTTTTTTTGAAATTTTTTTTTTTGAAATTTTTTTAAAATTTTTTTTTGAAAAACTTTTTTTTTGAAATTTTTTTTTTTGAAATTTTTTTAAAATTTTTTTTTAAATTGTTTTTTCTTTGAAAATTTTTTTTGAATTTTCTTTTTGAAAATTTTTTTTTGAAATTTTTTTAAAATTTTTTTTTGAAATTTTTTTTTTCGAAATTATTTTTTTTGAAATTTTTTTTTAAATTTTTTTAAAATTTTTTTTAAATTTTTTTTTTGAAAATCTTTTTTTTTGAAATTTTTTTTTTCGAAAATTTTTTTGAAATTTTTTTTGAAATTTTTTTTTTGAAAATTTTTTTTTCGAATTTTTTTTTCAATTTTTTTTTTAATTTTTTTTTAATTTTTTTTTTTGAATTTTTTTTAAATTTTTCTTTTGAAAAATTTTTTTTTTTTGAAATTTTTTTGAAATTTTTTTTGAAATTTTTTTTTTGAAAATTTTTTTTTCGAATTTTTTTTTCAATTTTTTTTTAAATTTTTTTTTAAATTTTTTTTTTGAATTTTTTTTAAATTTTTTTTGAAATTTTTTTTTTGAAAATTTTTTTTTCGAATTTTTTTTTCAATTTTTTTTTAAATTTTTTTTTTAATTTTTTTTTTGAATTTTTTTTAAATTTTTTTTTTTTAATTTTTTTTTTTGAAATTTTTTTTTAAATTTTTTTTTGAAAATTTTTTTTTTGAAATTTTTTTAAAAATTTTTTTTTAAATTTTTTTTTATATTTTTTTTTTATTTTTTTTGAAATTTTTTTCTTTATTTTTTTTTAATTTTCTTTTTGAAAATTTTTTTTTTTGAAATTTTTTTAAATTTTTTTTTGAAAAACTTTTTTTTTGAAATTTTTTTTTTGAAATTTTTTTAAAATTTTTTTTAAATTGTTTTTTCTTTGAAAATTTTTTTTTGAATTTTCTTTTTGAAAATTTTTTTTGAAATTTTTTTTAAATTTTTTTTTTGAAATTTTTTTTTTCGAAATTTTTTTTTTTGAAATTTTTTTTTAAATTTTTTTAAAATTTTTTTTAAAATTTTTTTATCTTTGAAAATTTTTTTTTCTTTGAAAATTTTTTTTAAATTTTCTTTTTGAAAATTTTTTTTTGAAATTTTTTTTAAATTTTTTTTTAAAAATTTTTTTTTTGAAATTTTTTTTTTCGAAAATTTTTTTGAAATTTTTTTTGAATTTTTTTTTTGAAATTTTTTTTTCGAAATTTTTTTTCGAATTTTTTCAATTTTTTTTAAAAATTTTTTTTAAATTTTTTTTTTGAAATTTTTTTTAAATTTTTTTTTGAAATTTTTTTAAATTTTTTTTTTTAATTTTTTTTTCTTGAAAATTTTTTTTTCGAATTTTCTCTTTGAAATTTTTTTTAATTTTTTTTAAATTTTTTTTTAAAATTTTTTACTTTTTTTTATTTTAATTTTTTTTTGTTTCTGAAATTTTTTTTTGGAAATTTTTTCTGAATTTTTTTTAAATTTTTTTTATAATTTTTTTTTTCGAAAATTTTTTTGAAATTTTTTTTGAAATTTTTTTTTTGAAAATTTTTTTTCGAATTTTTTTTTGAAATTTTTTTTGAAATTTTTTTTTTAATTTTTTTTTTTGAAATTTTTTTAAAATTTTTTTTTGAAAATTTTTTTTTTTGAAATTTTTTTAAAATTTTTATTTGAAAATTTTTTTTTTTTGAAATTTTTTTTTTCAATTTTTTTTAAATTTTTTTTTATTTTTTTAAAATTTTTTTTTAAAATTTTTTTTAATTTTTTTTTTGAAAATTTTTTTTTTTAAATTTTTTTTTTCGAAAATTTTTTTGAAATTTTTTTTTTGAAAATTTTTTTTTCGATTTTTTTTTCAATTTTTTTTTAAATTTTTTTTTTAAATTTTTTTTTTGAAATTTTTTTTTTTCAATTTTTTTTAAATTTTTTTTTAAAAATTTTTTTAAAGATTTTTTTGAAATTTTTTTTTTTGAAATTTTTTTAAAATTTTTTATTTTAATTTTTTTTTCTTTGAAATTTTTTTTTTTTATTTTCTTTTTGAAAATTTTTTTTTGAAATTTTTTTTAAATTTTTTTTTTGAAATTTTTTTTTGAATTTTTTTTTTGAAAATTTTTTTTTAATTTTTAATTTTTTTTTATTTTTATTTTTTTTTTGTTTTTGAAATTTTTTTTTTGGAAATTTTTTCTGAATTTTTTTTAAATTTTTTTTTGAAATTTTTTTTTTCGAAAATTTTTTTGAAATTTTTTTTGGATTTTTTTTTTAAATTTTTTTTTTCGAAATTTTTTTTCGAATTTTTTTTCAATTTTTTTTTAAATTTTTTTTTTTATTTTTTTTTTGAAATTTTTTTAAAACTTTTATTTGAAAATTTTTTTTTTGAAATTTTTTTTTTCAATTTTTTTTAAATTTTTTTTTATTTTTTTTTTAATTTTTTTAAAAATTTTTTTTCTTTATTTTTTTTTAATTTTCTTTTTGAAATTTTTTTTTTGAGATTTTTTTTAAAGTTTTTTTTTGAAATCTTTTTTTTTGATATTTTTTTTTTCGAAAATTTTTTTGAAATTTTTTTTGGATTTTTTTTTTTAATTTTTAATTCGAAATTTTTTTTCGAATTTTTTTTCAATTTTTTTTTTAATTTTTTTTTAAATTTTTTTTTTGAAATTTTTTTTAAATTTTTTTTTTGAATTTTTTTTTTTCGAAAATTTTTTTGAAATTTTTTTTGGATTTTTTTCTAAAATTATTTTTTCGAAATTTTTTTTCGAATTTTTTTTTCAATTTTTTTTAAAAATTTTTATTTTAATTTTTTTAAAATTTTTTTTGAAAATTTTTTTTTTGAAATTTTTTTTTCGAAAATTATTTTGAAATTTTTTTTCAATTTTTTAAAATTTTTTTTTTAATTTTTTTTTTGAAATATTTTTTAAATTTTTTTTTGAAAATTTTTTTTTTTTAAATTTTTTTTTTGAAAATTTTTTTTTTTGAAATTTTTTTTTTTATTTTTTTTTAAAATTTTTTTTTAAATTTTTTTTTCTTTGAAAATTTTTTTTCTTTGAAAATTTTTTTTGAATTTTCTTTTTGAAAATTTTTTTTTGAAATTTTTTTTTAATTTTTTTTTTGAAATTTTTTTTTTCGAAAATTTTTTTGAAATTTTTTTTGAATTTTTTTTTGAAATTTTTTTTTTGAAATTTTTTTTCGAATTTTTTTTTCAATTTTTTTAAAAATTTTTTTTTTTATTTTTTTTTTATTTTTTTTTGAATTATTTTTAAATTTTTTTTTGAAAATTTTTTTTTCGAAAATTTTTTTGAAATTTTTTAAAAATTTTTTTTTTAATTTTTTTTCTTTGAAAATTTTTTTTTGAATTCTTTTTTTGAAATTTTTTTTAAATTTTTTTTTGAAATTTTTTTTTTTTTGAAATTTGTTTTTTCGAAAAAATTTTTGAAATTTTTTTTGAAAATTTTTATTTGAAAAATTTTTTTTTGAAATTTTTTTTAAATCTTTTTTTGAAAATTTTTTTTTTGAAATTTTTTTCTTTTGAAATTTTTTTTTTCGAAAATTTTTTTGAAATTTTTTTTTCTAATTTTTTTTTCGAAAATTTTTTTGAAATATTTTCTGAATTTTTTTAAATTTTTTTTTAAATTTTTTTTTCTTGAAAATTTTTTTTTCGAATTTTTTTTTCAATTTTTTTTTCGAAAATTTTTTTGAAATTTTTTTTTTGAAAATTTTTTTTTTTGAAATTTTTTTTTTGAAATTTTTTTTCAATTTTTTTTAAATTTTTTTTGAAATTTTTTTTTTTGAAATTTTTTTTTTGAAATTTTTTTTTTCGAAAATTTTTCTGAAATTTTTTTTTTGAAAATTTTTTTTTTTGAAATTTTTTTTTTTGAAATTTTTTTAAATTTTTTTTTTTTAATTTTTTTTTTATTTTTTTAAAAATTTTTTTTGAAAATTTTTTTTTGAATTTTTTTAAAATTTTTTTTGAATTTTTTTTTTTTTGAAATTTTTTTTGAAATTTTTTTTTTTGAAATTTATTTTGAAATTTTTTTTTTTTGAAAATTTTTTTGAAATTTTTTTTTTCATTTTTTTTCGAATTTTTTTTTCAATTTTTTTTTTAATTTTTTTTTCATTTTTTTTGAAATTTTTTTTTAAATTTTTTTTTTAATTTTTTTTTCGAAAATTTTTTTGAAATTTTTTTTGAAATTTTTTTTTTGAAAATTTTTTTGAAATTTTTTTTGAATTTTTTTTAAAATTTTTTTTGAAAATTTTTTTTTTGAATTTTTTTTTTCAATTTTTTTAAATTTATTTTTTAAAAATTTTTTTAAAGATTTTTTTGAAATTTTTTTTTTTGAAATTTTTTTTTTTGAAATTTTTTTAAAATTTTTTTTTGAAAAACTTTTTTTTTGAAATTTTTTTTTTTGAAATTTTTTTAAAATTTTTTTTTAAATTGTTTTTTCTTTGAAAATTTTTTTTGAATTTTCTTTTTGAAAATTTTTTTTTGAAATTTTTTTAAAATTTTTTTTTTAAATTTTTTTTTTCGAAATTATTTTTTTTGAAATTTTTTTTTAAATTTTTTTAAAATTTTTTTTAAATTTTTTTTTTGAAAATCTTTTTTTTTGAAATTTTTTTTTTCGAAAATTTTTTTGAAATTTTTTTTGAAATTTTTTTTTTGAAAATTTTTTTTTCGAATTTTTTTTTCAATTTTTTTTTTAATTTTTTTTTAATTTTTTTTTTTGAATTTTTTTTAAATTTTTCTTTTGAAAAATTTTTTTTTTTTGAAATTTTTTTGAAATTTTTTTTGAAATTTTTTTTTTGAAAATTTTTTTTTCGAATTTTTTTTTCAATTTTTTTTTAAATTTTTTTTTAAATTTTTTTTTTGAATTTTTTTTAAATTTTTTTTGAAATTTTTTTTTTGAAAATTTTTTTTTCGAATTTTTTTTTCAATTTTTTTTTAAATTTTTTTTTTAATTTTTTTTTTGAATTTTTTTTAAATTTTTTTTTTTTAATTTTTTTTTTTGAAATTTTTTTTTAAATTTTTTTTTGAAAATTTTTTTTTTGAAATTTTTTTAAAAATTTTTTTTAAAATTTTTTTTTATATTTTTTTTTTATTTTTTTTGAAATTTTTTTCTTTATTTTTTTTTAATTTTCTTTTTGAAAATTTTTTTTTTTGAAATTTTTTTAAATTTTTTTTTGAAAAACTTTTTTTTTGAAATTTTTTTTTTGAAATTTTTTTAAAATTTTTTTTAAATTGTTTTTTCTTTGAAAATTTTTTTTTGAATTTTCTTTTTGAAAATTTTTTTTGAAATTTTTTTTAAATTTTTTTTTTGAAATTTTTTTTTTCGAAATTTTTTTTTTGAAATTTTTTTTTAAATTTTTTTAAAATTTTTTTTAAAATTTTTTTATCTTTGAAAATTTTTTTTTCTTTGAAAATTTTTTTTAAATTTTCTTTTTGAAAATTTTTTTTTGAAATTTTTTTTAAATTTTTTTTTAAAAATTTTTTTTTTGAAATTTTTTTTTTCGAAAATTTTTTTGAAATTTTTTTTGAATTTTTTTTTTGAAATTTTTTTTTCGAAATTTTTTTTCGAATTTTTTCAATTTTTTTTAAAAATTTTTTTTAAATTTTTTTTTTGAAATTTTTTTTAAATTTTTTTTTGAAATTTTTTTAAATTTTTTTTTTTAATTTTTTTTTCTTGAAAATTTTTTTTTCGAATTTTCTCTTTGAAATTTTTTTTAATTTTTTTTAAATTTTTTTTTAAAATTTTTTACTTTTTTTTATTTTAATTTTTTTTTGTTTCTGAAATTTTTTTTTGGAAATTTTTTCTGAATTTTTTTTAAATTTTTTTTTAAATTTTTTTTTTCGAAAATTTTTTTGAAATTTTTTTTGAAATTTTTTTTTTGAAAATTTTTTTTCGAATTTTTTTTTGAAATTTTTTTTGAAATTTTTTTTTTAATTTTTTTTTTTGAAATTTTTTTAAAATTTTTTTTTGAAAATTTTTTTTTTTGAAATTTTTTTAAAATTTTTATTTGAAAATTTTTTTTTTTTGAAATTTTTTTTTTCAATTTTTTTTAAATTTTTTTTTATTTTTTTAAAATTTTTTTTTAAAATTTTTTTTAATTTTTTTTTTGAAAATTTTTTTTTTTAAATTTTTTTTTTCGAAAATTTTTTTGAAATTTTTTTTTTGAAAATTTTTTTTTCGATTTTTTTTTCAATTTTTTTTTAAATTTTTTTTTTAAATTTTTTTTTTGAAATTTTTTTTTTCAATTTTTTTTAAATTTTTTTTTAAAAATTTTTTTAAAGATTTTTTTGAAATTTTTTTTTTTGAAATTTTTTTAAAATTTTTTATTTTAATTTTTTTTTCTTTGAAATTTTTTTTTTTTATTTTCTTTTTGAAAATTTTTTTTTGAAATTTTTTTTAAATTTTTTTTTTGAAATTTTTTTTTGAATTTTTTTTTCGAAATTTTCTTTCGATTTTTTTCAATTTTTTTTTAAATTTTTTTTTTAATTTTTTTTTTTGAAATTTTTTTTAATTTTTTTTTTTAAATTTTTTTTTCGAAATTTTTTTTGAAATTAAAAAAAAAAATTGAAAAAAAATTCCGAAAAAAAATTTCGAAAATAAAATTTTTTTTTTTGAAAATTTTTTTGAAATTTTTTTGAATTTTTTTTTTTTAATTTTTTTTAAAATTTTTTTTTCGAAAATTTTTTTGAAATTTTTTTTGAAATTTTTTTTTTGAAAATTTTTTTTTCGAATTTTTTTTTGAAATTTTTTTTGAAATTTTTTTTTTAATTTTTTTTTTTGAAATTTTTTTAAAATTTTTTTTTGAAAATTTTTTTTTGAAATTTTTTTAAAATTTTTATTTGAAAATTTTTTTTTTTGAAATTTTTTTTTTCAATTTTTTTAAATTTTTTTTTATTTTTTTTTAATTTTTTTTTTAATTTTTTTTAAATTTTTTTTTTGAAATTTTTTTTTTTGAAATTTTTTTTTTCGAAAATTTTTTTGAAATTTTTTTTTTGAAAATTTTTTTTTCAATTTTTTTTAAATTTTTTTTTTTTATTTTTTTTTTGAAATTTTTTTAAAACTTTTATTTGAAAATTTTTTTTTTGAAATTTTTTTTTTCAATTTTTTTTAAATTTTTTTTTATTTTTTTTTTAATTTTTTTAAAAATTTTTTTTCTTTATTTTTTTTTAATTTTCTTTTTGAAAATTTTTTTTTGAGATTTTTTTTAAAGTTTTTTTTTGAAATCTTTTTTTTTGATATTTTTTTTTTCGAAAATTTTTTTGAAATTTTTTTTGGATTTTTTTTTTAATTTTTAATTCGAAATTTTTTTTCGAATTTTTTTTCAATTTTTTTTTTAATTTTTTTTTTAATTTTTTTTTTGAAATTTTTTTTAAATTTTTTTTTTGAATTTTTTTTTTTCGAAAATTTTTTTGAAATTTTTTTTGGATTTTTTTCTAAAATTATTTTTTCGAAATTTTTTTTCGAATTTTTTTTTCAATTTTTTTTAAAAATTTTTATTTTAATTTTTTTTAAATTTTTTTTGAAAATTTTTTTTTTGAAATTTTTTTTTCGAAAATTATTTTGAAATTTTTTTTCAATTTTTTAAAATTTTTTTTTTAATTTTTTTTTTGAAATATTTTTTAAATTTTTTTTTGAAAATTTTTTTTTTTAAATTTTTTTTTTGAAAATTTTTTTTTTTGAAATTTTTTTTTTTATTTTTTTTTAAAATTTTTTTTTAAATTTTTTTTTCTTTGAAAATTTTTTTTCTTTGAAAATTTTTTTTGAATTTTCTTTTTGAAAATTTTTTTTTGAAATTTTTTTTTAATTTTTTTTTTGAAATTTTTTTTTTCGAAAATTTTTTTGAAATTTTTTTTGAATTTTTTTTTGAAATTTTTTTTTTGAAATTTTTTTTCGAATTTTTTTTTCAATTTTTTTAAAAATTTTTTTTTTTATTTTTTTTTTATTTTTTTTTGAATTATTTTTAAATTTTTTTTTGAAAATTTTTTTTTCGAAAATTTTTTTGAAATTTTTTAAAAATTTTTTTTTTAATTTTTTTTCTTTGAAAATTTTTTTTTGAATTCTTTTTTTGAAATTTTTTTTAAATTTTTTTTTGAAATTTTTTTTTTTTTGAAATTTGTTTTTTCGAAAAAATTTTTGAAATTTTTTTTGAAAATTTTTATTTGAAAAATTTTTTTTTGAAATTTTTTTTAAATCTTTTTTTGAAAATTTTTTTTTTGAAATTTTTTTCTTTTGAAATTTTTTTTTTCGAAAATTTTTTTGAAATTTTTTTTTCTAATTTTTTTTTCGAAAATTTTTTTGAAATATTTTCTGAATTTTTTTAAATTTTTTTTTAAATTTTTTTTTCTTGAAAATTTTTTTTTCGAATTTTTTTTTCAATTTTTTTTTCGAAAATTTTTTTGAAATTTTTTTTTTGAAAATTTTTTTTTTTGAAATTTTTTTTTTGAAATTTTTTTTCAATTTTTTTTAAATTTTTTTTGAAATTTTTTTTTTTGAAATTTTTTTTTTGAAATTTTTTTTTTCGAAAATTTTTCTGAAATTTTTTTTTTGAAAATTTTTTTTTTTGAAATTTTTTTTTTTGAAATTTTTTTAAATTTTTTTTTTTTAATTTTTTTTTTATTTTTTTAAAAATTTTTTTTGAAAATTTTTTTTTGAATTTTTTTAAAATTTTTTTTGAATTTTTTTTTTTTTGAAATTTTTTTTGAAATTTTTTTTTTTGAAATTTATTTTGAAATTTTTTTTTTTTGAAAATTTTTTTGAAATTTTTTTTTTCATTTTTTTTCGAATTTTTTTTTCAATTTTTTTTTTAATTTTTTTTTCATTTTTTTTGAAATTTTTTTTTAAATTTTTTTTTTAATTTTTTTTTCGAAAATTTTTTTGAAATTTTTTTTGAAATTTTTTTTTTGAAAATTTTTTTGAAATTTTTTTTGAATTTTTTTTAAAATTTTTTTTGAAAATTTTTTTTTTGAATTTTTTTTTTCAATTTTTTTAAATTTATTTTTTAAAAATTTTTTTAAAGATTTTTTTGAAATTTTTTTTTTGAAATTTTTTTAAAATTTTTTTTTGAAAAACTTTTTTTTTGAAATTTTTTTTTTTGAAATTTTTTTAAAATTTTTTTTTAAATTGTTTTTTCTTTGAAAATTTTTTTTGAATTTTCTTTTTGAAAATTTTTTTTTGAAATTTTTTTAAAATTTTTTTTTGAAATTTTTTTTTTCGAAATTTTTTTTTTTGAAATTTTTTTTTAAATTTTTTAAAAATTTTTTTTAAATTTTTTTTTTGAAAATCTTTTTTTTTGAAATTTTTTTTTTCGAAAATTTTTTTGAAATTTTTTTTGAAATTTTTTTTTTGAAAATTTTTTTTTCGAATTTTTTTTTCAATTTTTTTTTTAATTTTTTTTTAATTTTTTTTTTTGAATTTTTTTTAAATTTTTCTTTTGAAAAATTTTTTTTTTTTGAAATTTTTTTGAAATTTTTTTTGAAATTTTTTTTTTGAAAATTTTTTTTTCGAATTTTTTTTTCAATTTTTTTTTAAATTTTTTTTTAAATTTTTTTTTTGAATTTTTTTTAAATTTTTTTTTTAATTTTTTTTTTTGAAATTTTTTTAAAATTTTTTTTTGAAAATTTTTTTTTTGAAATTTTTTTAAAAATTTTTTTTAAAATTTTTTTTTATATTTTTTTTTTATTTTTTTTGAAATTTTTTTCTTTATTTTTTTTTAATTTTCTTTTTGATAATTTTTTTTTGAGATTTTTTTAAAATTTTTTTTTTGAAATCTTTTTTTTTGAAATTTTTTTTTTCGAAAATTCTTTTGAAATTTTTTTTGGATTTTTTTTTTAAATTTTTTTTTCGAAATTTTTTTTCGAATTTTTTTTCAATTTTTTTTTCAAATTTTTTTTTTTAATTTTCTTTTTTGAAATTTTTTTTAAATTTTTTTTTGAAATTTTTTTTTTTGAAATTTTTATTTTTGAAATTTTTTTTTTCGAAAATTTTTTTGAAATTTTTTTGGAAATTTTTTCTGAATTTTTTTAAAATTTTTTTTTAAATTTTTTTTTGAAAATTTTTTTTTCGAATTTTTTTTTCAATTTTTTTTTAAATTTTTTTTTTCATTTTTTTAAAAAAATTTTTTAAATTTTCTTTTGAAAATTTTTTTTTTGAAATTTTTTTTAAATTTTTTTTTTGAAAATTTTTTTTTTTGAAATTTTTTTGAAATTTTTTTTGAAATTTTTTTTTTTTAATTTTTTTTTCGAATTTTTTTTTCAATTTTTTTTTTAATTTTTTTTCTGAAATTTTTTTAAAATTTTTTTTTTGAAAATTTTTATTTTGAAATTTAGTTTTTCGAAAATTATTTTGAAATTTTTTTTGAAATTTTTTTTTTTTTAATTTTTTTTTCGAATTTTTTTTAAAATTTTTTTTAAATTTTTTTTTAAATTTTTTTTTTGAAATTTTTTTTAAATTTTTTTTTTGAAAATTTTTTTTTTTTTATTTTTTTAAAAATTTTTTTTGAAAATTTTTTTTTTGAAATTTTTTTTTTCAATTTTTTTAAAATTTTTTTTTATATTTTTTTTTTAATTTTTTTTGAATTTTTTTTTTTGAAATTTTTTTTTTGAAATTTTTTTTTTGAAAATTTTTTTGAAATTTTTTTTGATTTTTTTTTTCGAAATTTTTTTTCGAATTTTTTTAATTTTTTTTTTGAAATTTTTTTTAAATTTTTTTTTGAAATTTTTTTTTTGAAATTTTTTTTTTCGAAAATTTTTTTGAAATTTTTTTTGGATTTTTTTCTAAAATTTTTTTTTCGAAATTTTTTTTCGAATTTTTTTTTCAATTTTTTTTAAAAATTTTTATTTTAATTTTTTTAAAATTTTTTTTGAAAATTTTTTTTTTGAAATTTTTTTTTCGAAAATTATTTTGAAATTTTTTTTCAATTTTTTTAAAATTTTTTTTTTAATTTTTTTTTTGAAATTTTTTTTAAATTTTTTTTTGAAAATTTTTTTTTTTTAAATTTTTTTTTTGAAAATTTTTTTTTTTGAAATTTTTTTTTTTATTTTTTTTTTTATTTTTTTTTTAATTTTTTTTTCTTTGAAAATTTTTTTTGAATTTTCTTTTTGAAAATTTTTTTTTGAAATTTTTTTTTAATTTTTTTTTTGAAAATTTTTTTTTTGAAATTTTTTTTTTCGAAAATTTTTTTGAAATTTTTTTTGAATTTTTTTTTGAAATTTTTTTTTTGAAATTTTTTTTCGAATTTTTTTTTCAATTTTTTTAAAAAATTTTTTTTTTATTTTTTTTTTATTTTTTTTTGAATTATTTTTAAATTTTTTTTTGAAAATTTTTTTTTCGAAAATTTTTTTGAAATTTTTTAAAATTTTTTTTTTTAATTTTTTTTCTTTGAAAATTTTTTTTTGAATTCTCTTTTTGAAATTTTGTTTTTGAAAATTTTTTTAAATTTTTCCATGAAAATTTTTTTTTTTGAAATTTTGTTTTTCGAAAATTTTTTTGAATTTTTTTTTGAATTTTTTTTTTTGAAAATTTTTTTTTTGAAATTTTTTTTTTTGAAATTTTTTTTAAATTTTTTTTTTAATTTTTTTAAAGATTTTTTTGAAATTTTTTTTTGAAATTTTTTTTAATGTTTTTTTTTAATTTTATTTCTTTGAAAATTTTTTTTTGAATTTTCTTTTTGAAAATTTTTTTTTTGAAATTTTTTTTAAATTTTTTTTTTGAAATTTTTTTTTTTAAATTTTTTTTTCGAAATTTTTTTTCGAATTTTTTCAATTTTTTTTAAAAATTTTTTTTTAATTTTTTTTTTAAATTTTTTTTAAATTTTTTTTTGAAATTTTTTTTTCGAAAATTTTTTTGAAATTTTTTTTAAATTTTTTTTAAAATTTTTTTTTCTTGAAAATTTTTTTTTCGAATTTTCTTTTTGAAAATTTTTTTTTAATTTTTAATTTTTTTTTATTTTTATTTTTTTTTTGTTTTTGAAATTTTTTTTTTGGAAATTTTTTCTGAATTTTTTTTAAATTTTTTTTTGAAATTTTTTTTTTCGAAAATTTTTTTGAAATTTTTTTTGGATTTTTTTTTTAAATTTTTTTTTTCGAAATTTTTTTTCGAATTTTTTTTCAATTTTTTTTTAAATTTTTTTTTTTATTTTTTTTTTGAAATTTTTTTAAAACTTTTATTTGAAAATTTTTTTTTTGAAATTTTTTTTTTCAATTTTTTTTAAATTTTTTTTTATTTTTTTTTTAATTTTTTTAAAAATTTTTTTTCTTTATTTTTTTTTAATTTTCTTTTTGAAATTTTTTTTTTGAGATTTTTTTTAAAGTTTTTTTTTGAAATCTTTTTTTTTGATATTTTTTTTTTCGAAAATTTTTTTGAAATTTTTTTTGGATTTTTTTTTTTAATTTTTAATTCGAAATTTTTTTTCGAATTTTTTTTCAATTTTTTTTTTAATTTTTTTTTAAATTTTTTTTTTGAAATTTTTTTTAAATTTTTTTTTTGAATTTTTTTTTTTCGAAAATTTTTTTGAAATTTTTTTTGGATTTTTTTCTAAAATTATTTTTTCGAAATTTTTTTTCGAATTTTTTTTTCAATTTTTTTTAAAAATTTTTATTTTAATTTTTTTAAAATTTTTTTTGAAAATTTTTTTTTTGAAATTTTTTTTTCGAAAATTATTTTGAAATTTTTTTTCAATTTTTTAAAATTTTTTTTTTAATTTTTTTTTTGAAATATTTTTTAAATTTTTTTTTGAAAATTTTTTTTTTTTAAATTTTTTTTTTGAAAATTTTTTTTTTTGAAATTTTTTTTTTTATTTTTTTTTTAAATTTTTTTTTTAATTTTTTTTTCTTTGAAAATTTTTTTTCTTTGAAAATTTTTTTTGAATTTTCTTTTTGAAAATTTTTTTTTGAAATTTTTTTTTAATTTTTTTTTTGAAATTTTTTTTTTCGAAAATTTTTTTGAAATTTTTTTTGAATTTTTTTTTGAAATTTTTTTTTTGAAATTTTTTTTCGAATTTTTTTTTCAATTTTTTTAAAAATTTTTTTTTTTATTTTTTTTTTATTTTTTTTTGAATTATTTTTAAATTTTTTTTTGAAAATTTTTTTTTCGAAAATTTTTTTGAAATTTTTTAAAAATTTTTTTTTTAATTTTTTTTCTTTGAAAATTTTTTTTTGAATTCTTTTTTTGAAATTTTTTTTAAATTTTTTTTTGAAATTTTTTTTTTTTTGAAATTTGTTTTTTCGAAAAAATTTTTGAAATTTTTTTTGAAAATTTTTATTTGAAAAATTTTTTTTTGAAATTTTTTTTAAATCTTTTTTTGAAAATTTTTTTTT
The DNA here is from genome assembly GCA_944452925.2 of Chrysolina oricalcia. Classification (NCBI taxonomy): domain Eukaryota; kingdom Metazoa; phylum Arthropoda; class Insecta; order Coleoptera; family Chrysomelidae; genus Chrysolina; species Chrysolina oricalcia. Next base: position 29,467,257 of record OX101823.2, on the reverse strand, counting down.
TGAAATTTTTTTCTTTTGAAATTTTTTTTTTCGAAAATTTTTTTGAAATTTTTTTTTCTAATTTTTTTTTCGAAAATTTTTTTGAAATATTTTCTGAATTTTTTTAAATTTTTTTTTAAATTTTTTTTTCTTGAAAATTTTTTTTTCGAATTTTTTTTTCAATTTTTTTTTCGAAAATTTTTTTGAAATTTTTTTTTTGAAAATTTTTTTTTTTGAAATTTTTTTTTTGAAATTTTTTTTCAATTTTTTTAAAATTTTTTTTGAAATTTTTTTTTTTGAAATTTTTTTTTTGAAATTTTTTTTTTCGAAAATTTTTCTGAAATTTTTTTTTTGAAAATTTTTTTTTTTGAAATTTTTTTTTTTGAAATTTTTTTAAATTTTTTTTTTTTTATTTTTTTTTTATTTTTTTAAAAATTTTTTTTGAAAATTTTTTTTTTAATTTTTTTTTTATTTTTTTTGAATTTTTTTTTTTTTGAAATTTTTTTTGAAATTTTTTTTTTTGAAATTTATTTTGAAATTTTTTTTTTTTGAAAATTTTTTTGAAATTTTTTTTTTCATTTTTTTTCGAATTTTTTTTTCAATTTTTTTTTAAATTTTTTTTTCATTTTTTTTGAAATTTTTTTTTAAATTTTTTTTTTAATTTTTTTTTCGAAAATTTTTTTGAAATTTTTTTTGAAATTTTTTTTTTGAAAATTTTTTTGAAATTTTTTTTGAATTTTTTTTTAAATTTTTTTTGAAAATTTTTTTTTTGAATTTTTTTTTTCAATTTTTTTAAATTTATTTTTTAAAAATTTTTTTAAAGATTTTTTTGAAATTTTTTTTTTTGAAATTTTTTTAAAATTTTTTTTTGAAAAACTTTTTTTTTGAAATTTTTTTTTTTGAAATTTTTTTAAAATTTTTTTTTAAATTGTTTTTTCTTTGAAAATTTTTTTTGAATTTTCTTTTTGAAAATTTTTTTTTGAAATTTTTTTAAAATTTTTTTTTGAAATTTTTTTTTTCGAAATTTTTTTTTTTGAAATTTTTTTTTAAATTTTTTTAAAAATTTTTTTTAAATTTTTTTTTTGAAAATCTTTTTTTTTGAAATTTTTTTTTTCGAAAATTTTTTTGAAATTTTTTTTGAAATTTTTTTTTTTGAAAATTTTTTTTTCGAATTTTTTTTTCAATTTTTTTTTTAATTTTTTTTTAATTTTTTTTTTGAATTTTTTTTAAATTTTTTTTTTGAAAAATTTTTTTTTTTTGAAATTTTTTTGAAATTTTTTTTGAAATTTTTTTTTTGAAAATTTTTTTTTCGAATTTTTTTTTCAATTTTTTTTTTAATTTTTTTTTTAATTTTTTTTTTGAATTTTTTTTAAATTTTTTTTTTTAATTTTTTTTTTTGAAATTTTTTTTAAATTTTTTTTTGAAAATTTTTTTTTTGAAATTTTTTTAAAAATTTTTTTTTAAATTTTTTTTTATATTTTTTTTTTATTTTTTTTGAAATTTTTTTCTTTATTTTTTTTTAATTTTCTTTTTGATAATTTTTTTTGAGATTTTTTTAAAATTTTTTTTTTGAAATCTTTTTTTTTGAAATTTTTTTTTTCGAAAATTCTTTTGAAATTTTTTTTGGATTTTTTTTTAAATTTTTTTTTCGAAATTTTTTTTCGAATTTTTTTTCAATTTTTTTTTCAAATTTTTTTTTTTAATTTTCTTTTTTGAAATTTTTTTTAAATTTTTTTTTGAAATTTTTTTTTTTGAAATTTTTATTTTTGAAATTTTTTTTTTCGAAAATTTTTTTTAAATTTTTTTGGAAATTTTTTCTGAATTTTTTTAAAATTTTTTTTTAAATTTTTTTTTGAAAATTTTTTTTTCGAATTTTTTTTTCAATTTTTTTTTAAATTTTTTTTTTCATTTTTTTAAAAAAATTTTTTAAATTTTCTTTTGAAAATTTTTTTTTTGAAATTTTTTTTAAATTTTTTTTTTGAAAATTTTTTTTTTTGAAATTTTTTTGAAATTTTTTTTGAAATTTTTTTTTTTTAATTTTTTTTTCGAATTTTTTTTTCAATTTTTTTTTTAATTTTTTTTCTGAAATTTTTTTAAAATTTTTTTTTTGAAAATTTTTATTTTGAAATTTAGTTTTTCGAAAATTATTTTGAAATTTTTTTTGAAATTTTTTTTTTTTTAATTTTTTTTTCGAATTTTTTTTAAAATTTTTTTTAAATTTTTTTTTAAATTTTTTTTTGAAATTTTTTTTAAATTTTTTTTTTGAAAATTTTTTTTTTTTAATTTTTTTAAAATTTTTTTTTGAAAATTTTTTTTTTGAAATTTTTTTTTTCAATTTTTTTTAAATTTTTTTTTATATTTTTTTTTAAATTTTTTTTGAATTTTTTTTTTTGAAATTTTTTTTTTGAAATTTTTTTTTTGAAAATTTTTTTGAAATTTTTTTTGAATTTTTTTTTCGAAATTTTTTTTCGAATTTTTTTAATTTTTTTTTTGAAATTTTTTTTAAATTTTTTTTTGAAATTTTTTTTTTGAAATTTTTTTTTTCGAAAATTTTTTTGAAATTTTTTTTGGATTTTTTTCTAAAATTTTTTTTTCGAAATTTTTTTTCGAATTTTTTTTTCAATTTTTTTTAAAAATTTTTATTTTAATTTTTTTAAAATTTTTTTTGAAAATTTTTTTTTTGAAATTTTTTTTTCGAAAATTATTTTGAAATTTTTTTTCAATTTTTTTAAAATTTTTTTTTAAATTTTTTTTTTGAAATTTTTTTTAAATTTTTTTTTGAAAATTTTTTTTTTTTTAATTTTTTTTTTGAAAATTTTTTTTTTTGAAATTTTTTTTTTTATTTTTTTTTTTATTTTTTTTTAAATTTTTTTTTCTTTGAAAATTTTTTTTCTTTGAAAATTTTTTTTGAATTTTCTTTTTGAAAATTTTTTTTTGAAATTTTTTTTTAATTTTTTTTTTGAAAATTTTTTTTTTGAAATTTTTTTTTTCGAAAATTTTTTTGAAATTTTTTTTGAATTTTTTTTTGAAATTTTTTTTTTGAAATTTTTTTTCGAATTTTTTTTTCAATTTTTTTAAAAATTTTTTTTTTTATTTTTTTTTTATTTTTTTTTAATTATTTTTAAATTTTTTTTTGAAAATTTTTTTTTCGAAAATTTTTTTGAAATTTTTTAAAATTTTTTTTTTTAATTTTTTTTCTTTGAAAATTTTTTTTTGAATTCTCTTTTTGAAATTTTGTTTTTGAAAATTTTTTTAAATTTTTCCATGAAAATTTTTTTTTTTGAAATTTTTTTTTTCGAAAATTTTTTTGAATTTTTTTTTGAATTTTTTTTTTTGAAAATTTTTTTTTTGAAATTTTTTTTTTTGAAATTTTTTTTAAATTTTTTTTTTAATTTTTTTAAAGATTTTTTTGAAATTTTTTTTTGAAATTTTTTTTAATGTTTTTTTTTAATTTTATTACTTTGAAATTTTTTTTTTGAATTTTCTTTTTGAAAATTTTTTTTTTGAAATTTTTTTTAAATTTTTTTTTTGAAATTTTTTTTTTTAAATTTTTTTTTCGAAATTTTTTTTCGAATTTTTTCAATTTTTTTTAAAAATTTTTTTTAAATTTTTTTTTAAAATTTTTTTTAAATTTTTTTTTGAAATTTTTTTTTCGAAAATTTTTTTGAAATTTTTTTTAAATTTTTTTTAAAATTTTTTTTTCTTGAAAATTTTTTTTTCGAATTTTCTTTTTGAAAATTTTTTTTTAATTTTTAATTTTTTTTTATTTTTATTTTTTTTTTGTTTTTGAAATTTTTTTTTTGGAAATTTTTTCTGAATTTTTTTTAAATTTTTTTTTGAAATTTTTTTTTTCGAAAATTTTTTTGAAATTTTTTTTGGATTTTTTTTTTAAATTTTTTTTTTCGAAATTTTTTTTCGAATTTTTTTTCAATTTTTTTTAAAATTTTTTTTTTAAATTTTTTTTTTGAAATTTTTTTTTTCAATTTTTTTTAAATTTTTTTTTTCAATTTTTTTAAAGATTTTTTTTGAAATTTTTTTTTTTTTGAAATTTTTTTAAAATTTTTTATTTTAATTTTTTTTTCTTTGAAAAAATTTTTTTTTATTTTCTTTTTGAAAAATTTTTTTTGAAATTTTTTTAAAATTTTTTTTTTGAAATTTTTTTTTGAATTTTTTTTTGTAAATTTTTTTGAAATTTTTTTTGAATTTTTTTTTTTGAATTTTTTTTTCGAAATTTTTTTTCGATTTTTTTTAATTTTTTTTTATTTTTTTTTTTTAATTTTTTTTTTGAAATTTTTTTTAAATTTTTTTTTTAAATTTTTTTTTCGAAATTTTTTTTGAAATTTAAAAAAAAATTGAAAAAAAAAATCCGAAAAAAAATTTCGAAAATAAAATTTCAAAAAAAAAATTCAAAAAAAATTTCAAAAAAATTTTCGAAAAAAAAAATTTCAAAAATTTTTAAATTTTTTTTTTTTGAAATTTTTTTTTAAATTTTTTTTTGAAAATTTTTTTTTTGAAATTTTTTTTTTCGAAAATTTTTTTTTCGAAAATTTTTTTGAATTTTTTTTTGAATTTTTTTTTCGAAATTTTGTTTCGAATTTTTTTTAAAAATTTTTTTAAATTTTTTTTTTTATTTTTTTTTAAATTTTTTTCGAAAATTTTTTTTTTTCAATTTTTTTAAAATTTTTTTTTTAATTTTTTTTTTTTGAAAATTTTTTTTGAATTTTCCTTTTGAAAATTTTTTTTTTCGAAAATTTTTTTGAAATTTTTTTTGAATTTTCTTTTTGAAATTTTTTTTTAGAAATTTTTTTTCGAATTTTTTTTTCAATTTTTTTTTAAAATTTTTTTTTTAATTTTTTTTTTAATTCTTTTTTAAATTTTGTTTTGAAAATTTTTTTTTTGAAATTTTTTTTTTCGAAAATTATTTTGAAATTTTTTTTCAATTTTTTTTTAATTTTTTTTTTTAATTTTTTTTTTGAATTTTTTTTTAAATTTTTTTTTGAAATTTTTTTTTTTTTAAATTTTTTTTTTCGAAAATTTTTTTGAAATTTTTTTAGAAATTTTTTTTTTGAAAATTTTTTTTTTTAATTTTTTTTTTTCAATTTTTTTTTAAATTTTTTTTTCAATTTTTTTAAAAATTTATTTTGAAAATTTTTTTTTTTGAAATTTTTTAAAATTTTTTTTTGAAAAACTTTTTTTTTGAAATTTTTTTTTTGAAATTTTTTTAAAATTTTTTTTAAATTGTTTTTTCTTTGAAAATTTTTTTTTGAATTTTCTTTTTGAAAATTTTTTTTGAAATTTTTTTTAAATTTTTTTTTTGAAATTTTTTTTTTCGAAATTTTTTTTTTTGAAATTTTTTTTAAAATTTTTTTAAAATTTTTTTTAAAATTTTTTTATCTTTGAAAATTTTTTTTTCTTTGAAAATTTTTTTAAAATTTTCTTTTTGAAAATTTTTTTTTGAAATTTTTTTTAAATTTTTTTTTAAAAATTTTTTTTTTGAAATTTTTTTTTTCGAAAATTTTTTTGAAATTTTTTTTGAATTTTTTTTTTTTAATTTTTTTTTCGAAATTTTTTTTCGAATTTTTTCAATTTTTTTTAAAATTTTTTTTTAAATTTTTTTTTTGAAATTTTTTTTAAATTTTTTTTTGAAATTTTTTTAAATTTTTTTTTAAATTTTTTTTTCTTGAAAATTTTTTTTTCGAATTTTCTCTTTGAAATTTTTTTTAATTTTTTTTAAATTTTTTTTTTTAATTTTTTACTTTTTTTTATTTTAATTTTTTTTTGTTTTTGAAATTTTTTTTTTGGAAATTTTTTCTGAATTTTTTTAAAATTTTTTTTTAAATTTTTTTTTTCGAAAATTTTTTTGAAATTTTTTTTGAAATTTTTTTTTTGAAAATTTTTTTTCGAATTTTTTTTTGAAATTTTTTTTGAAATTTTTTTTGGATTTTTTTCTAAAATTTTTTTTTCGAAATTTTTTTTCGAATTTTTTTTTCAATTTTTTTTAAAAATTTTTATTTTAATTTTTTTAAAATTTTTTTTGAAAATTTTTTTTTTGAAATTTTTTTTTCGAAAATTATTTTGAAATTTTTTTTCAATTTTTTTAAAATTTTTTTTTTAATTTTTTTTTTGAAATTTTTTTTAAATTTTTTTTTGAAAATTTTTTTTTTTTAAATTTTTTTTTTGAAAATTTTTTTTTTTGAAATTTTTTTTTTTATTTTTTTTTTTATTTTTTTTTTAATTTTTTTTTCTTTGAAAATTTTTTTTGAATTTTCTTTTTGAAAATTTTTTTTTGAAATTTTTTTTTAATTTTTTTTTTGAAAATTTTTTTTTTGAAATTTTTTTTTTCGAAAATTTTTTTGAAATTTTTTTTGAATTTTTTTTTGAAATTTTTTTTTTGAAATTTTTTTTCGAATTTTTTTTTCAATTTTTTTAAAAAATTTTTTTTTTATTTTTTTTTTATTTTTTTTTGAATTATTTTTAAATTTTTTTTTGAAAATTTTTTTTTCGAAAATTTTTTTGAAATTTTTTAAAATTTTTTTTTTTAATTTTTTTTCTTTGAAAATTTTTTTTTGAATTCTCTTTTTGAAATTTTGTTTTTGAAAATTTTTTTAAATTTTTCCATGAAAATTTTTTTTTTTGAAATTTTGTTTTTCGAAAATTTTTTTGAATTTTTTTTTGAATTTTTTTTTTTGAAAATTTTTTTTTTGAAATTTTTTTTTTTGAAATTTTTTTTAAATTTTTTTTTTAATTTTTTTAAAGATTTTTTTGAAATTTTTTTTTGAAATTTTTTTTAATGTTTTTTTTTAATTTTATTTCTTTGAAAATTTTTTTTTGAATTTTCTTTTTGAAAATTTTTTTTTTGAAATTTTTTTTAAATTTTTTTTTTGAAATTTTTTTTTTTAAATTTTTTTTTCGAAATTTTTTTTCGAATTTTTTCAATTTTTTTTAAAAATTTTTTTTTAATTTTTTTTTTAAATTTTTTTTAAATTTTTTTTTGAAATTTTTTTTTCGAAAATTTTTTTGAAATTTTTTTTAAATTTTTTTTAAAATTTTTTTTTCTTGAAAATTTTTTTTTCGAATTTTCTTTTTGAAAATTTTTTTTTAATTTTTAATTTTTTTTTATTTTTATTTTTTTTTTGTTTTTGAAATTTTTTTTTTGGAAATTTTTTCTGAATTTTTTTTAAATTTTTTTTTGAAATTTTTTTTTTCGAAAATTTTTTTGAAATTTTTTTTGGATTTTTTTTTTAAATTTTTTTTTTCGAAATTTTTTTTCGAATTTTTTTTCAATTTTTTTTTAAATTTTTTTTTTTATTTTTTTTTTGAAATTTTTTTAAAACTTTTATTTGAAAATTTTTTTTTTGAAATTTTTTTTTTCAATTTTTTTTAAATTTTTTTTTATTTTTTTTTTAATTTTTTTAAAAATTTTTTTTCTTTATTTTTTTTTAATTTTCTTTTTGAAATTTTTTTTTTGAGATTTTTTTTAAAGTTTTTTTTTGAAATCTTTTTTTTTGATATTTTTTTTTTCGAAAATTTTTTTGAAATTTTTTTTGGATTTTTTTTTTTAATTTTTAATTCGAAATTTTTTTTCGAATTTTTTTTCAATTTTTTTTTTAATTTTTTTTTAAATTTTTTTTTTGAAATTTTTTTTAAATTTTTTTTTTGAATTTTTTTTTTTCGAAAATTTTTTTGAAATTTTTTTTGGATTTTTTTCTAAAATTATTTTTTCGAAATTTTTTTTCGAATTTTTTTTTCAATTTTTTTTAAAAATTTTTATTTTAATTTTTTTAAAATTTTTTTTGAAAATTTTTTTTTTGAAATTTTTTTTTCGAAAATTATTTTGAAATTTTTTTTCAATTTTTTAAAATTTTTTTTTTAATTTTTTTTTTGAAATATTTTTTAAATTTTTTTTTGAAAATTTTTTTTTTTTAAATTTTTTTTTTGAAAATTTTTTTTTTTGAAATTTTTTTTTTTATTTTTTTTTTAAATTTTTTTTTTAATTTTTTTTTCTTTGAAAATTTTTTTTCTTTGAAAATTTTTTTTGAATTTTCTTTTTGAAAATTTTTTTTTGAAATTTTTTTTTAATTTTTTTTTTGAAATTTTTTTTTTCGAAAATTTTTTTGAAATTTTTTTTGAATTTTTTTTTGAAATTTTTTTTTTGAAATTTTTTTTCGAATTTTTTTTTCAATTTTTTTAAAAATTTTTTTTTTTATTTTTTTTTTATTTTTTTTTGAATTATTTTTAAATTTTTTTTTGAAAATTTTTTTTTCGAAAATTTTTTTGAAATTTTTTAAAAATTTTTTTTTTAATTTTTTTTCTTTGAAAATTTTTTTTTGAATTCTTTTTTTGAAATTTTTTTTAAATTTTTTTTTGAAATTTTTTTTTTTTTGAAATTTGTTTTTTCGAAAAAATTTTTGAAATTTTTTTTGAAAATTTTTATTTGAAAAATTTTTTTTTGAAATTTTTTTTAAATCTTTTTTTGAAAATTTTTTTTTTGAAATTTTTTTCTTTTGAAATTTTTTTTTTCGAAAATTTTTTTGAAATTTTTTTTTCTAATTTTTTTTTCGAAAATTTTTTTGAAATATTTTCTGAATTTTTTTAAATTTTTTTTTAAATTTTTTTTTCTTGAAAATTTTTTTTTCGAATTTTTTTTTCAATTTTTTTTTCGAAAATTTTTTTGAAATTTTTTTTTTGAAAATTTTTTTTTTTGAAATTTTTTTTTTGAAATTTTTTTTCAATTTTTTTAAAATTTTTTTTGAAATTTTTTTTTTTGAAATTTTTTTTTTGAAATTTTTTTTTTCGAAAATTTTTCTGAAATTTTTTTTTTGAAAATTTTTTTTTTTGAAATTTTTTTTTTTGAAATTTTTTTAAATTTTTTTTTTTTTATTTTTTTTTTATTTTTTTAAAAATTTTTTTTGAAAATTTTTTTTTTAATTTTTTTTTTATTTTTTTTGAATTTTTTTTTTTTTGAAATTTTTTTTGAAATTTTTTTTTTTGAAATTTATTTTGAAATTTTTTTTTTTTGAAAATTTTTTTGAAATTTTTTTTTTCATTTTTTTTCGAATTTTTTTTTCAATTTTTTTTTAAATTTTTTTTTCATTTTTTTTGAAATTTTTTTTTAAATTTTTTTTTTAATTTTTTTTTCGAAAATTTTTTTGAAATTTTTTTTGAAATTTTTTTTTTGAAAATTTTTTTGAAATTTTTTTTGAATTTTTTTTTAAATTTTTTTTGAAAATTTTTTTTTTGAATTTTTTTTTTCAATTTTTTTAAATTTATTTTTTAAAAATTTTTTTAAAGATTTTTTTGAAATTTTTTTTTTTGAAATTTTTTTAAAATTTTTTTTTGAAAAACTTTTTTTTTGAAATTTTTTTTTTTGAAATTTTTTTAAAATTTTTTTTTAAATTGTTTTTTCTTTGAAAATTTTTTTTGAATTTTCTTTTTGAAAATTTTTTTTTGAAATTTTTTTAAAATTTTTTTTTGAAATTTTTTTTTTCGAAATTTTTTTTTTTGAAATTTTTTTTTAAATTTTTTTAAAAATTTTTTTTAAATTTTTTTTTTGAAAATCTTTTTTTTTGAAATTTTTTTTTTCGAAAATTTTTTTGAAATTTTTTTTGAAATTTTTTTTTTTGAAAATTTTTTTTTCGAATTTTTTTTTCAATTTTTTTTTTAATTTTTTTTTAATTTTTTTTTTGAATTTTTTTTAAATTTTTTTTTTGAAAAATTTTTTTTTTTTGAAATTTTTTTGAAATTTTTTTTGAAATTTTTTTTTTGAAAATTTTTTTTTCGAATTTTTTTTTCAATTTTTTTTTTAATTTTTTTTTTAATTTTTTTTTTGAATTTTTTTTAAATTTTTTTTTTTAATTTTTTTTTTTGAAATTTTTTTTAAATTTTTTTTTGAAAATTTTTTTTTTGAAATTTTTTTAAAAATTTTTTTTTAAATTTTTTTTTATATTTTTTTTTTATTTTTTTTGAAATTTTTTTCTTTATTTTTTTTTAATTTTCTTTTTGATAATTTTTTTTGAGATTTTTTTAAAATTTTTTTTTTGAAATCTTTTTTTTTGAAATTTTTTTTTTCGAAAATTCTTTTGAAATTTTTTTTGGATTTTTTTTTAAATTTTTTTTTCGAAATTTTTTTTCGAATTTTTTTTCAATTTTTTTTTCAAATTTTTTTTTTTAATTTTCTTTTTTGAAATTTTTTTTAAATTTTTTTTTGAAATTTTTTTTTTTGAAATTTTTATTTTTGAAATTTTTTTTTTCGAAAATTTTTTTTAAATTTTTTTGGAAATTTTTTCTGAATTTTTTTAAAATTTTTTTTTAAATTTTTTTTTGAAAATTTTTTTTTCGAATTTTTTTTTCAATTTTTTTTTAAATTTTTTTTTTCATTTTTTTAAAAAAATTTTTTAAATTTTCTTTTGAAAATTTTTTTTTTGAAATTTTTTTTAAATTTTTTTTTTGAAAATTTTTTTTTTTGAAATTTTTTTGAAATTTTTTTTGAAATTTTTTTTTTTTAATTTTTTTTTCGAATTTTTTTTTCAATTTTTTTTTTAATTTTTTTTCTGAAATTTTTTTAAAATTTTTTTTTTGAAAATTTTTATTTTGAAATTTAGTTTTTCGAAAATTATTTTGAAATTTTTTTTGAAATTTTTTTTTTTTTAATTTTTTTTTCGAATTTTTTTTAAAATTTTTTTTAAATTTTTTTTTAAATTTTTTTTTGAAATTTTTTTTAAATTTTTTTTTTGAAAATTTTTTTTTTTTAATTTTTTTAAAATTTTTTTTTGAAAATTTTTTTTTTGAAATTTTTTTTTTCAATTTTTTTTAAATTTTTTTTTATATTTTTTTTTAAATTTTTTTTGAATTTTTTTTTTTGAAATTTTTTTTTTGAAATTTTTTTTTTGAAAATTTTTTTGAAATTTTTTTTGAATTTTTTTTTCGAAATTTTTTTTCGAATTTTTTTAATTTTTTTTTTGAAATTTTTTTTAAATTTTTTTTTGAAATTTTTTTTTTGAAATTTTTTTTTTCGAAAATTTTTTTGAAATTTTTTTTGGATTTTTTTCTAAAATTTTTTTTTCGAAATTTTTTTTCGAATTTTTTTTTCAATTTTTTTTAAAAATTTTTATTTTAATTTTTTTAAAATTTTTTTTGAAAATTTTTTTTTTGAAATTTTTTTTTCGAAAATTATTTTGAAATTTTTTTTCAATTTTTTTAAAATTTTTTTTTAAATTTTTTTTTTGAAATTTTTTTTAAATTTTTTTTTGAAAATTTTTTTTTTTTTAATTTTTTTTTTGAAAATTTTTTTTTTTGAAATTTTTTTTTTTATTTTTTTTTTTATTTTTTTTTAAATTTTTTTTTCTTTGAAAATTTTTTTTCTTTGAAAATTTTTTTTGAATTTTCTTTTTGAAAATTTTTTTTTGAAATTTTTTTTTAATTTTTTTTTTGAAAATTTTTTTTTTGAAATTTTTTTTTTCGAAAATTTTTTTGAAATTTTTTTTGAATTTTTTTTTGAAATTTTTTTTTTGAAATTTTTTTTCGAATTTTTTTTTCAATTTTTTTAAAAATTTTTTTTTTTATTTTTTTTTTATTTTTTTTTAATTATTTTTAAATTTTTTTTTGAAAATTTTTTTTTCGAAAATTTTTTTGAAATTTTTTAAAATTTTTTTTTTTAATTTTTTTTCTTTGAAAATTTTTTTTTGAATTCTCTTTTTGAAATTTTGTTTTTGAAAATTTTTTTAAATTTTTCCATGAAAATTTTTTTTTTTGAAATTTTTTTTTTCGAAAATTTTTTTGAATTTTTTTTTGAATTTTTTTTTTTGAAAATTTTTTTTTTGAAATTTTTTTTTTTGAAATTTTTTTTAAATTTTTTTTTTAATTTTTTTAAAGATTTTTTTGAAATTTTTTTTTGAAATTTTTTTTAATGTTTTTTTTTAATTTTATTACTTTGAAATTTTTTTTTTGAATTTTCTTTTTGAAAATTTTTTTTTTGAAATTTTTTTTAAATTTTTTTTTTGAAATTTTTTTTTTTAAATTTTTTTTTCGAAATTTTTTTTCGAATTTTTTCAATTTTTTTTAAAAATTTTTTTTAAATTTTTTTTTAAAATTTTTTTTAAATTTTTTTTTGAAATTTTTTTTTCGAAAATTTTTTTGAAATTTTTTTTAAATTTTTTTTAAAATTTTTTTTTCTTGAAAATTTTTTTTTCGAATTTTCTTTTTGAAAATTTTTTTTTAATTTTTAATTTTTTTTTATTTTTATTTTTTTTTTGTTTTTGAAATTTTTTTTTTGGAAATTTTTTCTGAATTTTTTTTAAATTTTTTTTTGAAATTTTTTTTTTCGAAAATTTTTTTGAAATTTTTTTTGGATTTTTTTTTTAAATTTTTTTTTTCGAAATTTTTTTTCGAATTTTTTTTCAATTTTTTTTAAAATTTTTTTTTTAAATTTTTTTTTTGAAATTTTTTTTTTCAATTTTTTTTAAATTTTTTTTTTCAATTTTTTTAAAGATTTTTTTTGAAATTTTTTTTTTTTTGAAATTTTTTTAAAATTTTTTATTTTAATTTTTTTTTCTTTGAAAAAATTTTTTTTTATTTTCTTTTTGAAAAATTTTTTTTGAAATTTTTTTAAAATTTTTTTTTTGAAATTTTTTTTTGAATTTTTTTTTGTAAATTTTTTTGAAATTTTTTTTGAATTTTTTTTTTTGAATTTTTTTTTCGAAATTTTTTTTCGATTTTTTTTAATTTTTTTTTATTTTTTTTTTTTAATTTTTTTTTTGAAATTTTTTTTAAATTTTTTTTTTAAATTTTTTTTTCGAAATTTTTTTTGAAATTTAAAAAAAAATTGAAAAAAAAAATCCGAAAAAAAATTTCGAAAATAAAATTTCAAAAAAAAAATTCAAAAAAAATTTCAAAAAAATTTTCGAAAAAAAAAATTTCAAAAATTTTTAAATTTTTTTTTTTTGAAATTTTTTTTTAAATTTTTTTTTGAAAATTTTTTTTTTGAAATTTTTTTTTTCGAAAATTTTTTTTTCGAAAATTTTTTTGAATTTTTTTTTGAATTTTTTTTTCGAAATTTTGTTTCGAATTTTTTTTAAAAATTTTTTTAAATTTTTTTTTTTATTTTTTTTTAAATTTTTTTCGAAAATTTTTTTTTTTCAATTTTTTTAAAATTTTTTTTTTAATTTTTTTTTTTTGAAAATTTTTTTTGAATTTTCCTTTTGAAAATTTTTTTTTTCGAAAATTTTTTTGAAATTTTTTTTGAATTTTCTTTTTGAAATTTTTTTTTAGAAATTTTTTTTCGAATTTTTTTTTCAATTTTTTTTTAAAATTTTTTTTTTAATTTTTTTTTTAATTCTTTTTTAAATTTTGTTTTGAAAATTTTTTTTTTGAAATTTTTTTTTTCGAAAATTATTTTGAAATTTTTTTTCAATTTTTTTTTAATTTTTTTTTTTAATTTTTTTTTTGAATTTTTTTTTAAATTTTTTTTTGAAATTTTTTTTTTTTTAAATTTTTTTTTTCGAAAATTTTTTTGAAATTTTTTTAGAAATTTTTTTTTTGAAAATTTTTTTTTTTAATTTTTTTTTTTCAATTTTTTTTTAAATTTTTTTTTCAATTTTTTTAAAAATTTATTTTGAAAATTTTTTTTTTTGAAATTTTTTAAAATTTTTTTTTGAAAAACTTTTTTTTTGAAATTTTTTTTTTGAAATTTTTTTAAAATTTTTTTTAAATTGTTTTTTCTTTGAAAATTTTTTTTTGAATTTTCTTTTTGAAAATTTTTTTTGAAATTTTTTTTAAATTTTTTTTTTGAAATTTTTTTTTTCGAAATTTTTTTTTTTGAAATTTTTTTTAAAATTTTTTTAAAATTTTTTTTAAAATTTTTTTATCTTTGAAAATTTTTTTTTCTTTGAAAATTTTTTTAAAATTTTCTTTTTGAAAATTTTTTTTTGAAATTTTTTTTAAATTTTTTTTTAAAAATTTTTTTTTTGAAATTTTTTTTTTCGAAAATTTTTTTGAAATTTTTTTTGAATTTTTTTTTTTTAATTTTTTTTTCGAAATTTTTTTTCGAATTTTTTCAATTTTTTTTAAAATTTTTTTTTAAATTTTTTTTTTGAAATTTTTTTTAAATTTTTTTTTGAAATTTTTTTAAATTTTTTTTTAAATTTTTTTTTCTTGAAAATTTTTTTTTCGAATTTTCTCTTTGAAATTTTTTTTAATTTTTTTTAAATTTTTTTTTTTAATTTTTTACTTTTTTTTATTTTAATTTTTTTTTGTTTTTGAAATTTTTTTTTTGGAAATTTTTTCTGAATTTTTTTAAAATTTTTTTTTAAATTTTTTTTTTCGAAAATTTTTTTGAAATTTTTTTTGAAATTTTTTTTTTGAAAATTTTTTTTCGAATTTTTTTTTGAAATTTTTTTTGAAATTTTTTTTTTAATTTTTTTTTTTGAAATTTTTTTTAAATTTTTTTTTGAAAATTTTTTTTTTTGAAATTTTTTTAAAATTTTTATTTGAAAATTTTTTTTTTTTGAAATTTTTTTTTTCAATTTTTTTTTAATTTTTTTTTATTTTTTTTAAATTTTTTTTTTAAATTTTTTTTAATTTTTTTTTTGAAAATTTTTTTTTTGAAATTTTTTTTTTCGAAAATTTTTTTAATTTTTTTAAAATTTTTTTTGAAAATTTTTTTTTTGAAATTTTTTTTTCGAAAATTATTTTGAAATTTTTTTTAAAATTTTTTTTTAAATTTTTTTTTTGAAATTTTTTTAAAATTTTTTTTTGAAAAATTTTTTTTTTTGAAATTTGTTTTTTCGAAAAATTTTTTGAAATTTTTTTTGAAATTTTTTTTTTGAAATTTTTTTTTTTGAAATTTTTTTTTTAATTTTTTTTTTAATTTTTTTTTTATTTTTTTTTAAATTTTTTTTTTAAATTTTTTTTTTTAATTTTTTTTTAAATTTTTTTTGAAAATTTTTTTTTTGAAATTTTTTTTTCGAAAATTATTTTGAAATTTTTTTTAAATTTTTTTTTGAAATTTTTTTTTTTTTGAAATTTGTTTTTTCGAAAAAAATTTTGAAATTTTTTTTGAAAATTTTTATTTGAAAAATTTTTTTTTGAAATTTTTTTTAAATCTTTTTTTGAAAATTTTTTTTTTGAAATTTTTTTCTTTTGAAATTTTTTTTTTCGAAAATTTTTTTGAAATTTTTTTTTCTAATTTTTTTTTCGAAAATTTTTTTGAAATATTTTCTGAATTTTTTTAAATTTTTTTTTAAATTTTTTTTTCTTGAAAATTTTTTTTTCGAATTTTTTTTTCAATTTTTTTTTCGAAAATTTTTTTGAAATTTTTTTTTTGAAAATTTTTTTTTTTGAAATTTTTTTTTTGAAATTTTTTTTCAATTTTTTTTAAATTTTTTTTGAAATTTTTTTTTTTGAAATTTTTTTTTTGAAATTTTTTTTTTCGAAAATTTTTCTGAAATTTTTTTTTTGAAAATTTTTTTTTTTGAAATTTTTTTTTTTGAAATTTTTTTAAATTTTTTTTTTTTTATTTTTTTTTTATTTTTTTAAAAATTTTTTTTGAAAATTTTTTTTTGAATTTTTTTTAAATTTTTTTTGAATTTTTTTTTTTTTTAAATTTTTTTTGAAATTTTTTTTTTTGAAATTTATTTTGAAATTTTTTTTTTTTGAAAATTTTTTTGAAATTTTTTTTTTCATTTTTTTTCGAATTTTTTTTTCAATTTTTTTTTTAATTTTTTTTTCATTTTTTTTGAAATTTTTTTTTAAATTTTTTTTTTAATTTTTTTTTCGAAAATTTTTTTGAAATTTTTTTTGAAATTTTTTTTTTGAAAATTTTTTTGAAATTTTTTTTGAATTTTTTTTAAAATTTTTTTTGAAAATTTTTTTTTTGAATTTTTTTTTTCAATTTTTTTAAATTTATTTTTTAAAAATTTTTTTAAAGATTTTTTTGAAATTTTTTTTTTTGAAATTTTTTTAAAATTTTTTTTTGAAAAACTTTTTTTTTGAAATTTTTTTTTTTGAAATTTTTTTAAAATTTTTTTTTAAATTGTTTTTTCTTTGAAAATTTTTTTTGAATTTTCTTTTTGAAAATTTTTTTTTGAAATTTTTTTAAAATTTTTTTTTGAAATTTTTTTTTTCGAATTTTTTTTTTTTGAAATTTTTTTTTAAATTTTTTTAAAAATTTTTTTTAAATTTTTTTTTTGAAAATCTTTTTTTTTGAAATTTTTTTTTTCGAAAATTTTTTTGAAATTTTTTTTGAAATTTTTTTTTTTGAAAATTTTTTTTTCGAATTTTTTTTTCAATTTTTTTTTTAATTTTTTTTTAATTTTTTTTTTTGAATTTTTTTTAAATTTTTTTTTTGAAAAATTTTTTTTTTTTGAAATTTTTTTGAAATTTTTTTTGAAATTTTTTTTTTGAAAATTTTTTTTTCGAATTTTTTTTTCAATTTTTTTTTAAATTTTTTTTTTAATTTTTTTTTTGAATTTTTTTTAAATTTTTTTTTTTAATTTTTTTTTTTGAAATTTTTTTTAAATTTTTTTTTGAAAATTTTTTTTTTGAAATTTTTTTAAAAATTTTTTTTGAAATTTTTTTCTTTATTTTTTTTTAATTTTCTTTTTGATAATTTTTTTTTGAGATTTTTTTAAAATTTTTTTTTTGAAATCTTTTTTTTTGAAATTTTTTTTTTCGAAAATTCTTTTGAAATTTTTTTTGGATTTTTTTTTAAATTTTTTTTTCGAAATTTTTTTTCGAATTTTTTTTCAATTTTTTTTTCAAATTTTTTTTTTTAATTTTCTTTTTTGAAATTTTTTTTAAATTTTTTTTTGAAATTTTTTTTTTTGAAATTTTTATTTTTGAAATTTTTTTTTTCGAAAATTTTTTTGAAATTTTTTTGGAAATTTTTTCTGAATTTTTTTAAAATTTTTTTTTAAATTTTTTTTTGAAAATTTTTTTTTCGAATTTTTTTTTCAATTTTTTTTTAAATTTTTTTTTTCATTTTTTTAAAAAAATTTTTTAAATTTTCTTTTGAAAATTTTTTTTTTGAAATTTTTTTTAAATTTTTTTTTTGAAAATTTTTTTTTTTGAAATTTTTTTGAAATTTTTTTTGAATTTTTTTTTTTTTAATTTTTTTTTCGAATTTTTTTTTCAATTTTTTTTTTAATTTTTTTTCTGAAATTTTTTTAAAATTTTTTTTTTGAAAATTTTTATTTTGAAATTTAGTTTTTCGAAAATTATTTTGAAATTTTTTTTGAAATTTTTTTTTTTTTAATTTTTTTTTCGAATTTTTTTAAAAATTTTTTTTAAATTTTTTTTTAAATTTTTTTTTGAAATTTTTTTTAAATTTTTTTTTTGAAAATTTTTTTTTTTAAATTTTTTTAAAATTTTTTTTTGAAAATTTTTTTTTTGAAATTTTTTTTTTCAATTTTTTTTAAATTTTTTTTTATATTTTTTTTTAAATTTTTTTTGAATTTTTTTTTTTGAAATTTTTTTTTTGAAATTTTTTTTTTGAAAATTTTTTTGAAATTTTTTTTGAATTTTTTTTTCGAAATTTTTTTTCGAATTTTTTTAATTTTTTTTTTGAAATTTTTTTTAAATTTTTTTTTGAAATTTTTTTTTTGAAATTTTTTTTTTCGAAAATTTTTTTGAAATTTTTTTTGGATTTTTTTCTAAAATTTTTTTTTCGAAATTTTTTTTCGAATTTTTTTTTCAATTTTTTTTAAAAATTTTTATTTTAATTTTTTTAAAATTTTTTTTGAAAATTTTTTTTTTGAAATTTTTTTTTCGAAAATTATTTTGAAATTTTTTTTCAATTTTTTTAAAATTTTTTTTTAAATTTTTTTTTTGAAATTTTTTTTAAATTTTTTTTTGAAAATTTTTTTTTTTTTAATTTTTTTTTTGAAAATTTTTTTTTTTGAAATTTTTTTTTTTATTTTTTTTTTTATTTTTTTTTAAATTTTTTTTTCTTTGAAAATTTTTTTTCTTTGAAAATTTTTTTTGAATTTTCTTTTTGAAAATTTTTTTTTGAAATTTTTTTTTAATTTTTTTTTTGAAAATTTTTTTTTTGAAATTTTTTTTTTCGAAAATTTTTTTGAAATTTTTTTTGAATTTTTTTTTGAAATTTTTTTTTTGAAATTTTTTTTCGAATTTTTTTTTCAATTTTTTTAAAAATTTTTTTTTTTATTTTTTTTTTATTTTTTTTTGAATTATTTTTAAATTTTTTTTTGAAAATTTTTTTTTCGAAAATTTTTTTGAAATTTTTTAAAATTTTTTTTTTTAATTTTTTTTCTTTGAAAATTTTTTTTTGAATTCTCTTTTTGAAATTTTGTTTTTGAAAATTTTTTTAAATTTTTCCATGAAAATTTTTTTTTTTGAAATTTTTTTTTTCGAAAATTTTTTTGAATTTTTTTTTGAATTTTTTTTTTTGAAAATTTTTTTTTTGAAATTTTTTTTTTTGAAATTTTTTTTAAATTTTTTTTTAAATTTTTTTAAAGATTTTTTTGAAATTTTTTTTTGAAATTTTTTTTAATGTTTTTTTTTAATTTTATTACTTTGAAAATTTTTTTTTGAATTTTCTTTTTGAAAATTTTTTTTTTGAAATTTTTTTTAAATTTTTTTTTTGAAATTTTTTTTTTTAAATTTTTTTTTCGAAATTTTTTTTCGAATTTTTTCAATTTTTTTTAAAAATTTTTTTTAAATTTTTTTTTAAAATTTTTTTTAAATTTTTTTTTGAAATTTTTTTTTCGAAAATTTTTTTGAAATTTTTTTTAAATTTTTTTTAAAATTTTTTTTTCTTGAAATTTTTTTTTTCGAATTTTCTTTTTGAAAATTTTTTTTTAATTTTTAATTTTTTTTTATTTTTATTTTTTTTTTGTTTTTGAAATTTTTTTTTTGGAAATTTTTTCTGAATTTTTTTTAAATTTTTTTTTGAAATTTTTTTTTTCGAAAATTTTTTTGAAATTTTTTTTGGATTTTTTTTTTAAATTTTTTTTTTCGAAATTTTTTTTCGAATTTTTTTTCAATTTTTTTTAAAATTTTTTTTTTAAATTTTTTTTTTGAAATTTTTTTTTTCAATTTTTTTTAAATTTTTTTTTTCAATTTTTTTAAAGATTTTTTTTGAAATTTTTTTTTTTTTGAAATTTTTTTAAAATTTTTTATTTTAATTTTTTTTTCTTTGAAAAAATTTTTTTTTATTTTCTTTTTGAAAAATTTTTTTTGAAATTTTTTTAAAATTTTTTTTTTGAAATTTTTTTTTGAATTTTTTTTTTGTAAATTTTTTTGAAATTTTTTTTGAATTTTTTTTTTTGAATTTTTTTTTCGAAATTTTTTTTCGATTTTTTTTAATTTTTTTTTTATTTTTTTTTTTTAATTTTTTTTTTGAAATTTTTTTTAAATTTTTTTTTAAAATTTTTTTTTCGAAATTTTTTTTGAAATTTAAAAAAAAATTGAAAAAAAAAATCCGAAAAAAAATTTCGAAAATAAAATTTCAAAAAAAAAAATCAAAAAAAATTTCAAAAAAATTTTCGAAAAAAAAAATTTCAAAAATTTTTAAATTTTTTTTTTTTGAAATTTTTTTTTAAATTTTTTTTTGAAAATTTTTTTTTTGAAATTTTTTTTTTCGAAAATTTTTTTTTCGAAAATTTTTTTGAATTTTTTTTTGAATTTTTTTTTCGAAATTTTGTTTCGAATTTTTTTTAAAAATTTTTTTAAATTTTTTTTTTTATTTTTTTTTAAATTTTTTTCGAAAATTTTTTTTTTTCAATTTTTTTAAAATTTTTTTTTTAATTTTTTTTTTTTGAAAATTTTTTTTGAATTTTCCTTTTGAAAATTTTTTTTTTCGAAAATTTTTTTGAAATTTTTTTTGAATTTTCTTTTTGAAATTTTTTTTTAGAAATTTTTTTTCGAATTTTTTTTTCAATTTTTTTTTTAAATTTTTTTTTAAATTTTTTTTTTAATTCTTTTTTAAATTTTGTTTTGAAAATTTTTTTTTTGAAATTTTTTTTTTCGAAAATTATTTTGAAATTTTTTTTCAATTTTTTTTTAATTTTTTTTTTAAATTTTTTTTTTGAATTTTTTTTTAAATTTTTTTTTGAAATTTTTTTTTTTTTTAATTTTTTTTTTCGAAAATTTTTTTGAAATTTTTTTAGAAATTTTTTTTTTGAAAATTTTTTTTTTGAATTTTTTTTTTTCAATTTTTTTTTAAATTTTTTTTTTCAATTTTTTTAAAAATTTATTTTGAAAATTATTTTTTTTGAAATTTTTTTAAATTTTTTTTTGAAAAACTTTTTTTTTGAAATTTTTTTTTTGAAATTTTTTTAAAATTTTTTTTAAATTGTTTTTTCTTTGAAAATTTTTTTTTGAATTTTCTTTTTGAAAATTTTTTTTGAAATTTTTTTTAAATTTTTTTTTTGAAATTTTTTTTTTCGAAATTTTTTTTTTTGAAATTTTTTTTTAAATTTTTTTAAAATTTTTTTTAAAATTTTTTTATCTTTGAAAATTTTTTTTTCTTTGAAAATTTTTTTTAAATTTTCTTTTTGAAAATTTTTTTTTGAAATTTTTTTTAAATTTTTTTTTAAAAATTTTTTTTTTGAAATTTTTTTTTTCGAAAATTTTTTTGAAATTTTTTTTGAATTTTTTTTTTGAAATTTTTTTTTCGAAATTTTTTTTCGAATTTTTTCAATTTTTTTTAAATTTTTTTTTTAAATTTTTTTTTTGAAATTTTTTTTAAATTTTTTTTTGAAATTTTTTTAAATTTTTTTTTAAATTTTTTTTTCTTGAAAATTTTTTTTTCGAATTTTCTCTTTGAAATTTTTTTTAATTTTTTTTAAATTTTTTTTTTTAATTTTTTACTTTTTTTTATTTTAATTTTTTTTTGTTTTTGAAATTTTTTTTTGGAAATTTTTTCTGAATTTTTTTAAAATTTTTTTTTTAATTTTTTTTTTCGAAAATTTTTTTGAAATTTTTTTTGAAATTTTTTTTTTGAAAATTTTTTTTCGAATTTTTTTTTGAAATTTTTTTTGAAATTTTTTTTTTAATTTTTTTTTTTGAAATTTTTTTTAAATTTTTTTTTGAAAATTTTTTTTTTTGAAATTTTTTTAAAATTTTTATTTGAAAATTTTTTTTTTTTGAAATTTTTTTTTTCAATTTTTTTTTAATTTTTTTTTATTTTTTTTAAATTTTTTTTTTAAATTTTTTTTAATTTTTTTTTTGAAAATTTTTTTTTTGAAATTTTTTTTTTCGAAAATTTTTTTAATTTTTTTAAAATTTTTTTTGAAAATTTTTTTTTTTAAATTTTTTTTTCGAAAATTATTTTGAAATTTTTTTTAAAATTTTTTTTTAAATTTTTTTTTTGAAATTTTTTTAAAATTTTTTTTTGAAAAATTTTTTTTTTTGAAATTTGTTTTTTCGAAAAATTTTTTGAATTTTTTTTTGAAATTTTTTTTTTGAAATTTTTTTTTTGAAATTTTTTTTTTAATTTTTTTTTTAATTTTTTTTTAATTTTTTTTTAAATTTTTTTTTTTAATTTTTTTTTTTAATTTTTTTTAAATTTTTTTTGAAAATTTTTTTTTTGAAATTTTTTTTTCGAAAATTATTTTGAAATTTTTTTTAAAATTTTTTTTTAAATTTTTTTTTTGAAATTTTTTTAAAATTTTTTTTTGAAAATTTTTTTTTTTTGAAATTTGTTTTTTCGAAAAATTTTTTGAAATTTTTTTTGAAATTTTTTTTTTGAAATTTTTTTTTTTGAAATTTTTTTTTAAATTTTTTTTTTAATTTTTTTTTTATTTTTTTTTAAATTTTTTTTGAAAAATTTTTTTTCGAATTTTTTTTTCAATTTTTTTTAAAATTTTTTTTTTTTATTTTTTTTAAATTTTTTTTAAATTCTTTTTTAAATTTTTTTTTGAAAATTTTTTTTTTTGAAATTTTTTTTTTCGAAAATTTTTTTGAATTTTGTTTTTTTGAAATTTTTTTTTGAATTTTCTTTTTGAAATTTTTTTTTTGAAATTTTTTTAAAATTTTTCCTTGAAAATTTTTTTTTTTGAAATTTTTATTTTCGAAAATTTTTTTGAAATTTTTTTTGAATTTTTTTTTTGAAAATTTTTTTTTTGAAATTTTTTTTTTTAATTTTTTTTAAAATTTTTTTAAAAATTTTTTTAATGATTATTTTGAAAATTTTTTTTTGAAATTTTTTTAAATTTTTTTTCTTTGAAAATTTTTTTTTGAATTTTCTTTTTGAAAAATTTTTTTTTTGAAATTTTTTTTAAATTTTTTTTTTTTTTAATTTTTTTTTTGAAAATTTTTTTGAAATTTTTTTTGAATTTTTTTTTTGAAATTTTTTTTTCCAAATTTTTTTTCGAATTTTTTCAATTTTTTTTAAAAATTTTTTTTAAATTTTTTTTTTGAAATTTTTTTTAAATTTTTTTTTGAAATTTTTTTTTCGAAAATTTTTTTGAAATTTTTTTTAAATTTTTTTTTAAATTTTTTTTTCTTGAAAATTTTTTTTTCGAATTTTCTTTTTGAAAATTTTTTTTTAATTTTTTAATTTTTTTTTATTTTCATTTTTTTTTTGTTTTTGAAATTTTTTTTTTGGAAATTTTTTCTGAATTTTTTTAAAATTTTTTTTTGAAAATTTTTTTTCGAAAATTTTTTTGAAATTTTTTTTGAATTTTTTTTTTTGAATTTTTTTTTCGAAATTTTTTTTCGATTTTTTTCAATTTTTTTTTATTTTTTTTTTTAATTTTTTTTTTGAAATTTTTTTTAAATTTTTTTTTTAAATTTTTTTTTCGAAATTTTTTTTGAAATTTAAAAAAAAATTGAAAAAAAAAAATCCGAAAAAAAATTTCGAAAATAAAATTTCAAAAAAAAAATTCAAAAAAAATTTCAAAAAAATTTTCGAAAAAAAAAATTTCAAAAATTTTTAAATTTTTTTTTTTTGAAATTTTTTTTTAAATTTTTTTTTGAAAATTTTTTTTTTGAAATTTTTTTTTTCGAAAATTTTTTTTTCGAAAATTTTTTTGAATTTTTTTTTGAATTTTTTTTTCGAAATTTTGTTTCGAATTTTTTTTAAAAATTTTTTTAAATTTTTTTTTTTATTTTTTTTTTTAATTTTTTTTGAAAATTTTTTTTTTTCAATTTTTTTAAAATTTTTTTTTTAATTTTTTTTTTTTGAAAATTTTTTTTGAATTTTCCTTTTGAAAATTTTTTTTTTCGAAAATTTTTTTGAAATTTTTTTTGAATTTTCTTTTTGAAATTTTTTTTTAGAAATTTTTTTTCGAATTTTTTTTTCAATTTTTTTTTTAAATTTTTTTTTAAATTTTTTTTTTAATTCTTTTTTAAATTTTGTTTTGAAAATTTTTTTTTTGAAATTTTTTTTTTCGAAAATTATTTTGAAATTTTTTTTCAATTTTTTTTTAATTTTTTTTTTTAATTTTTTTTTTGAATTTTTTTTTAAATTTTTTTTTGAAATTTTTTTTTTTTTAAATTTTTTTTTTCGAAAATTTTTTTGAAATTTTTTTAGAAATTTTTTTTTTGAAAATTTTTTTTTTGAATTTTTTTTTTTCAATTTTTTTTTAAATTTTTTTTTTCAATTTTTTTAAAAATTTATTTTGAAAATTTTTTTTTTTGAAATTTTTTTAAATTTTTTTTTGAAAAACTTTTTTTTTGAAATTTTTTTTTTGAAATTTTTTTAAAATTTTTTTTAAATTGTTTTTTCTTTGAAAATTTTTTTTTGAATTTTCTTTTTGAAAATTTTTTTTGAAATTTTTTTTAAATTTTTTTTTTGAAATTTTTTTTTTCGAAATTTTTTTTTTTGAAATTTTTTTTTAAATTTTTTTAAAATTTTTTTTAAAATTTTTTTATCTTTGAAAATTTTTTTTTCTTTGAAAATTTTTTTTAAATTTTCTTTTTGAAAATTTTTTTTTGAAATTTTTTTTAAATTTTTTTTTAAAAATTTTTTTTTTGAAATTTTTTTTTTCGAAAATTTTTTTGAAATTTTTTTTGAATTTTTTTTTTGAAATTTTTTTTTCGAAATTTTTTTTCGAATTTTTTCAATTTTTTTTAAAATTTTTTTTTAAATTTTTTTTTTGAAATTTTTTTTAAATTTTTTTTTGAAATTTTTTTAAATTTTTTTTTAAATTTTTTTTTCTTGAAAATTTTTTTTTCGAATTTTCTCTTTGAAATTTTTTTTAATTTTTTTTAAATTTTTTTTTTTAATTTTTTACTTTTTTTTATTTTAATTTTTTTTTGTTTTTGAAATTTTTTTTTGGAAATTTTTTCTGAATTTTTTTAAAATTTTTTTTTAAATTTTTTTTTTCGAAAATTTTTTTGAAATTTTTTTTGAAATTTTTTTTTTGAAAATTTTTTTTCGAATTTTTTTTTGAAATTTTTTTTGAAATTTTTTTTTTAATTTTTTTTTTTGAAATTTTTTTTAAATTTTTTTTTGAAAATTTTTTTTTTTGAAATGTTTTTAAAATTTTTATTTGAAAATTTTTTTTTTTTGAAATTTTTTTTTTCAATTTTTTTTTAATTTTTTTTTATTTTTTTTAAATTTTTTTTTTAAATTTTTTTTAATTTTTTTTTTGAAAATTTTTTTTTTGAAATTTTTTTTTTCGAAAATTTTTTTGAAATTTTTTTTTTGAAAATTTTTTTTTCGATTTTTTTTTCAATTTTTTTTTAAATTTTTTTTTTAAATTTTTTTTTTGAAATTTTTTTTTTTCAATTTTTTTTAAATTTTTTTTTAAAAATTTTTTTAAAGATTTTTTTGAAATTTTTTTAAAATTTTTTATTTTAATTTTTTTTTCTTTGAAATTTTTTTTTTTTATTTTCTTTTTGAAAATTTTTTTTTTAAATTTTTTTTAAATTTTTTTTTTGAAATTTTTTTTTGAATTTTTTTTTCGAAATTTTCTTTCGATTTTTTTCAATTTTTTTTAAAATTTTTTTTTTAATTTTTTTTTTTGAAATTTTTTTTAATTTTTTTTTTAATTTTTTTTTCGAAATTTTTTTTGAAATTAAAAAAAAAAATTGAAAAAAAATTCCGAAAAAAAATTTCGAAAATAAAATTTTTTTTTTTGAAAATTTTTTTGAAATTTTTTTGAATTTTTTTTTTTAAATTTTTTTTAAAATTTTTTTTTCGAAAATTTTTTTGAAATTTTTTTTGAAATTTTTTTTTTGAAAATTTTTTTTTCGAATTTTTTTTTGAAATTTTTTTTGAAATTTTTTTTTTAATTTTTTTTTTTGAAATTTTTTTAAAATTTTTTTTTGAAAATTTTTTTTTTGAAATTTTTTTAAAATTTTTATTTGAAAATTTTTTTTTTTGAAATTTTTTTTTTCAATTTTTTTAAATTTTTTTTTTGAAATTTTTTTTTTTGAAATTTTTTTTTTCGAAAATTTTTTTGAAATTTTTTTTGGATTTTTTTTTTAATTTTTAATTCGAAATTTTTTTTCGAATTTTTTTTCAATTTTTTTTTAAATTTTTTTTTTTAATTTTTTTTTTGAAATTTTTTTAAAATTTTTTTTTTGAAATTTTTTTTTTCGAAAATTTTTTTGAAATTTTTTTTGGATTTTTTTTTAAATTTTTTTTTCGAAATTTTTTTTCGAATTTTTTTTAAAATTTTTTTTAAATTTTTTTTTTAAATTTTTTTTTTTAATTTTTTTAAAATTTTTTTTGAAAATTTTTTTTTTGAAATTTTTTTTTCGAAAATTATTTTGAAATTTTTTTTTAAATTTTTTTTTTGAAATTTTTTTAAAATTTTTTTTTTGAAATTTTTTTTTCGAAAATTATTTTGAAATTTTTTTTAAAATTTTTTTTTAAATTTTTTTTTTGAAATTTTTTTAAAATTTTTTTTTGAAAATTTTTTTTTTTTGAAATTTGTTTTTTCGAAAAATTTTTTGAAATTTTTTTTGAAATTTTTTTTTTGAAATTTTTTTTTTGAAATTTTTTTTTAAATTTTTTTTTTAATTTTTTTTTTATTTTTTTTTAAATTTTTTTTGAAAATTTTTTTTTTTTGAAATTTTTTTAAAATTTTTTTTAAATTTTTTTAAAGTTTTTTTTTGAAATTTTTTTAAATTTTTTTTTATTGTTTTTTTTTTGAAAAATTTTTTTTTATTGTTTTTTTTTGAAATTTTTTTTTTCGAAATTTTTTTTTTTTTATTTTTTTTTTAATTTTTTTAAAATTTTTTTTTAAATTTTTTTTTCTTTGAAAATTTTTTTTGAATTTTCTTTTTGAAAATTTTTTTTTGAAATTTTTTTAAAATTTTTTTTTTGAAAATTTTTTTTTTGAAATTTTTTTTATCGAAATTTTTTTTGAAATTTTTTTTGAATTTTTTTTTGAAATTTTTTTTTCGAAATTTTTTTTCGAATTTTTTTTTCAATTTTTTTTAAAATTTTTTTTTTTTATTTTTTTAAAATTTTTTTTAAATTCTTTTTTAAATTTTTTTTTGAAAATTTTTTTTTTTGAAATTTTTTTTTTCGAAAATTTTTTTGAATTTTGTTTTTTTGAAATTTTTTTTTGAATTATCTTTTTGAAATTTTTTTTTTGAAATTTTTTTAAAATTTTTCCTTGAAAATTTTTTTTTTTGAAATTTTTATTTTCGAAAATTTTTTTGAAATTTTTTTTGAATTTTTTTTTGAACATTTTTTTTTCAATTTTTTTTTTCAATTTTTTTTAAATTTTTTTTTTAAATTTTTTTTTTGAAATTTTTTTGAAATTTTTTTTTCAATTTTTTTTTAAATTTATTTTTTCGAAATTTTTTTTTTAAATTTTTTTTAAAATTTTTTTTAAAATTTTATTTTGGAAAATTTTTTAAAATTTTTTTTTTTTTATTTTTTTTTTTAATTTTTTTTTTTGAAAATTTTTTTGAAATTTTTTTTGAATTTTTTTTTTTTGAAATTTTTTTCGAATTTTTTTTTTTCAATTTTTTTTTTAATTTTTTTAAAATTTTTTTTTGAATTCTTTTTTGAATTTTTTTTTTATTTTTTTTTCTTGAAATTTTTTTTTCGAATTTTTTTTTTCAATTTTTTTGAAATTTTTTTTTTCGAAAATTTCTTCTGAATTTTTTTTAAATTTTTTTTTCGAAATTTTTTTTCGAATTTTTTTTAAATTTTTTTTAAAAATTTTTCTTGAAAATTTTTTTTTTTCATTTTTTTTGAAATTTTTTTGAAATTTTTTTTTTGAAAATTTTTTTTTTTTAATTTTTTTTTAAATCTTTTTTTTGAAAATTTTTTTTTTTTAATTTTTTTTTTGAAATTTTTTTTTTCGAAAATTTTTTTGAAATTTTTTTTTTAATTTTTTTTTTGAAATTTTTTTAAATTTTTTTTTGAACATTTTTTTTTCAATTTTTTTTTTCAATTTTTTTTAAATTTTTTTTTTTAATTTTTTTTTTGAAATTTTTTTGAAATTTTTTTTTCAATTTTTTTTAAAATTTATTTTTTCGAAATTTTTTTTTAAAATTTTTTTTAAAATTTTTTTTTAAATTTTATTTTGGAAAATTTTTTTAAATTTTTTTTTTTTTATTTTTTTTTTTAATTTTTTTTTTTGAAAATTTTTTTGAAATTTTTTTTGAATTTTTTTTTTTGAAATTTTTTTCGAATTTTTTTTTTCAATTTTTTTTTTAATTTTTTTAAAATTTTTTTTTGAATTCTTTTTTGAATTTTTTTTTTATT
Organism: Chrysolina oricalcia; assembly: GCA_944452925.2. Lineage (NCBI taxonomy): Eukaryota > Metazoa > Arthropoda > Insecta > Coleoptera > Chrysomelidae > Chrysolina > Chrysolina oricalcia. Next base: position 29,439,644 of record OX101823.2, on the reverse strand, counting down.
TTTTTTTCTTGAAATTTTTTTTTCGAATTTTTTTTTTCAATTTTTTTGAAATTTTTTTTTTCGAAAATTTTTTGAAATTTTTTTTAAATTTTTTTTTTTTAATTTTTTTTTTTTGAAATTTTTTTTTTTGAAATTTTTTTTTTCGAAATTTTTTTTGAAATTTTTTTTCGGATT
>OX101823.2:29426970-29431970 GCA_944452925.2 Chrysolina oricalcia | reverse complement strand
TTTTTTGAAAATTTTTTTTTCGAAAATTTTTTTGAATTTTTTTTTGAATTTTTTTTTGAATTTTTTTTTTTTGAAAATTTTTTTAAATTTTTCCTTGAAAATTTTTTTTTTTGAAATTTTTTTTTTCGAAAATTTTTTTGAATTTTTTTTTGAATTTTTTTTTTGAAAATTTTTTTTTTGAAATTTTTTTTTGAAATTTTTTTTAAAATTTTTTTTAAAATTTTTTTAAAGATTTTTTTGAATTTTTTTTTTGAAATTTTTTTAAATTTTTTTTTTTAATTTTTTTTCTTTGAAAATTTTTTTTTGAACTTTCTTTTTGAAAATTTTTTTTTTGAAATTTTTTTAAAATTTTTTATTTGAAAATTTTTTTTTGAATTTTTTTTTTGAAAATTTTTTTGAAATTTTTTTTGAATTTTTTTTTTTGAAATTTTTTTTTCGAATTTTTTTTTCGAATTTTTTCATTTTTTTTTAAAATTTTTTTTTAATTTTTTTTTTGAAATTTTTTTTAAATTTTTTTTTGAAATTTTTTTTTCGAAAATTTTTTTGAAATTTTTTTTAAATTTTTTTTTTAATTTTTTTTTCTTGAAAATTTTATTTTCGAATTTTCTTTTTGAAATTTTTTTTTTATTTTTTATTTTTTTTTATTTTTATTTTTTTTTTGTTTTTGAATTTTTTTTTTGGAAATTCTTTCTGAATTTTTTTTTTAATTTTCTTTTTGAAAATTTTTTTTTGAGATTTTTTTTAAATTTTTTTTTTGAAATCTTTTTTTTTGAAATTTTTTTTTTCGAAAATTTTTTGAAATTTTTTTTGGATTTTTTTTTAAATTTTTAATTCGAAATTTTTTTTCGAATTTTTTTTCAATTTTTTTTTAATTTTTTTTTTAATTTTTTTTTTGAAATTTTTTTTAAATTTTTTTTTTGAAATTTTTTTTTTGAAATTTTTTTTTTCGAAAATTTTTTTGAAATTTTTTTTGGATTTTTTTTAAAATTTTTTTTTCGAAATTTTTTTTCGAATTTTTTTAAAAATTTTTTTTTAATTTTTTTTTTTAATTTTTTTTTTTAAATTTTTTTAAATTTTTTTTTGAAAATTTTTTTTTTTGAAATTTTTTTTTCGAAAATTATTTTGAAATTTTTTTTAAATTTTTTTATTAAATTTTTTTTTTGAAATTTTTTTTAAATTTTTTTTTGAAAATTTTTTTTTTTTGAAATTTGATTTTTCGAAAAAATTTTTGAAATTTTTTTTGAAAATTTTTATTTGAAAATTTTTTTTTTGAAATTTTTTTAAAATCTTTTTTTGAAAATTTTTTTTTGAAATTTTTTTCTTTTGGAATTTTTTTTTTCGAAAATTTTTTTGAAATTTTTTTTTCTAATTTTTTTTTTCGAAAATTTTTTTGAAATTTTTTCTGAATTTTTTTAAATTTTTTTTTTAATTTTTTTTTCTTGAAAATTTTTTTTTCGAATTTTTTTTTTCAATTTTTTTTTCGAAAATTTTTTTGAAATTTTTTTTTTGAAAATTTTTTTTTTTGAAATTTTTTTTCAATTTTTTTAAAATTTTTTTTGAAATTTTTTTTTTTGAAAATTTTTTTTTTGAAATTTTTTTTTTCGAAAATTTTTTTGAAATTTTTTTTTTGAAAATTTTTTTTTTTGAAATTTTTTTTTTTGAAATTTTTTTAAAAATTTTTTTTGAAAATTTTTTTTTGAATTTTTTTAAAATTTTTTTTGAATTTTTTTTTTTTTGAAATTTTTTTTGAAATTTTTTTTTTTGAAATTTATTTTGAAATTTTTTTTTTTTGAAAATTTTTTTGAAATTTTTTTTTTCATTTTTTTTCGAATTTTTTTTTTCAATTTTTTTTTAAATTTTTTTTCATTTTTTTTTTAAATTTTTCTTTTATTTTTTTTTTGAAATTTTTTTAAAACTTTTATTTGAAAATTTTTTTTTTGAATTTTTTTTTTTCAATTTTTTTTAAATTTTTTTTTATTTTTTTTTAAATTTTTTTTAAAATTTTTTTTCTTTATTTTTTTTTTAATTTTCTTTTTGAAAATTTTTTTTTGAGATTTTTTTTTAAATTTTTTTTTTGAAATCTTTTTTTTTGAAATTTTTTTTTTCGAAAATTTTTTTGAAATTTTTTTTGGATTTTTTTTTAAATTTTTAATTCGAAATTTTTTTTCGAATTTTTTTTAAATTTTTTTTTAAATTTTTTTTTAAAATTTTTTTTTGAAATTTTTTTTAAATTTTTTTTTTGAAATTTTTTTTTTGAAATTTTTTTTTTCGAAAATTTTTTTGAAATTTTTTTTGGATTTTTTTTAAAATTTTTTTTAAATTTTTTTTTTAATTTTTTTTTTAATTTTTTTAAATTTTTTTTTGAAAATTTTTTTTTTTCGAATTTTTTTTAAAATTTTTTTTAAATTTTTTTTTTAATTTTTTTTTTAATTTTTTTAAATTTTTTTTTGAAAATTTTTTTTTTTGAAATTTTTTTTTCGAAAATTATTTTGAAATTTTTTTAAAATTTTTTTTTAAATTTTTTTTTTGAAATTTTTTTTAAATTTTTTTTTGAAAATTTTTTTTTTTTGAAATTTGATTTTTCGAAAAAATTTTTGAAATTTTTTTTGAAAATTTTTATTTGAAAATTTTTTTTTTGAAATTTTTTTAAAATCTTTTTTTGAAAATTTTTTTTTGAAATTTTTTTCTTTTGAAATTTTTTTTTTCGAAAATTTTTTTGAAATTTTTTTTTCTAATTTTTTTTTTCGAAAATTTTTTTGAAATTTTTTCTGAATTTTTTTAAATTTTTTTTTCTTGAAAATTTTTTTTTCGAATTTTTTTTTTCAATTTTTTTTTCGAAAATTTTTTTGAAATTTTTTTTTTGAAAATTTTTTTTTTTGAAATTTTTTTTTTGAAATTTTTTTTCAATTTTTTTTAAATTTTTTTTGAAATTTTTTTTTTTGAAAATTTTTTTTTTGAAATTTTATTTTTCGAAAATTTTTTTGAAATTTTTTTTTTGAAAATTTTTTTTTTTGAAATTTTTTTTTTTGAAATTTTTTTAAAATTTTTTTTTTTTAATTTTTTTTTAAATTTTTTTAAAAATTTTTTTTGAAAATTTTTTTTTGAATTTTTTTAAAATTTTTTTTGAATTTTTTTTTTTTTGAAATTTTTTTTGAAATTTTTTTTGAAATTTTTTTTTTTGAAATTTTTTTTAAAATTTTTTTTTCGAAAATTTTTTTGAAATTTTTTTTTGAATTTTTTTTTTTCAATTTTTTTTAAATTTTTCTTTAAAAATTTTTTTTGAAAATTTTTTTTTGAATTTTTTTAAAATTTTTTTTAAAATTTTTTTTTTTAAATTTTTTTTTGAAATTTTTTTTAAATTTTTTTTTGAAATTTTTTTAAATTTTTTTTTTTAATTTTTTTTTCTTGAAAATTTTTTTTTCGAATTTTCTCTTTGAAATTTTTTTTTTGAATTTTTTTTAAAATTTTTTTTTATTTTTTTTTAAATTTTTTTTTAAATTTTTTACTTTTTTATTTTAATTTTTTTTTGTTTTTGAAATTTTTTTTTGGAAATTTTTTCTGATTTTTTTTTAAATTTTTTTTTAAATTTTTTTTTTCGAAAATTTTTTTGAAATTTTTTTTGAAATTTTTTTTTTTGAAAATTTTTTTTTCGAATTTTTTTTTGAAATTTTTTTTGAAATTTTTTTTTTTATTTTTTTTTTGAAATTTTTTTTAAATTTTTTTTTGAAAATTTTTTAAAATTTTTATTTGAAAATTTTTTTTTTTGAAATTTTTTTTTCAATTTTTTTAAATTTTTTTTTATTTTTTTTAAATTTTTTTTTTAATTTTTTTTAAATTTTTTTTTTGAAAATTTTTTTTTTGAAATTTTTTTTTTCGAAAATTTTTTTGAAATTTTTTTTTTGAAAATTTTTTTTTCAATTTTTTTTAAAATTTTTTTTTTTATTTTTTTTTTGAAATTTTTTTAAAACTTTTATTTGAAAATTTTTTTTTTGAAATTTTTTTTTTCAATTTTTTTTAAATTTTTTTTTATTTTTTTTAAATTTTTTTTAAAATTTTTTTTCTTTATTTTTTTTTAATTTTCTTTTTGAAAATTTTTTTTTGAGATTTTTTTTAAATTTTTTTTTTGAAATCTTTTTTTTTGATATTTTTTTTTTCGAAAATTTTTTTGAAATTTTTTTTGGATTTTTTTTTTAATTTTTAATTCGAAATTTTTTTTCGAATTTTTTTTCAATTTTTTTTTTAATTTTTTTTTTAATTTTTTTTTTTGAAATTTTTTTAAATTTTTTTTTTGAAATTTTTTTTTTGAAATTTTTTTTTTCGAAAATTTTTTTGAAATTTTTTTTGGATTTTTTTTAAAATTTTTTTTTCGAAATTTTTTTTCGAATTTTTTTTTAAATTTTTTTTAAATTTTTTTTTTAAATTTTTTTTTTTTAATTTTTTTAAAATTTTTTTTGAAAATTTTTTTTTTTGAAATTTTTTTTTCGAAAATTATTTTGAAATTTTTTTTAAAATTTTTTTTAAAATTTTTTTTTTGAAATTTTTTTAAAATTTTTTTTTGAAAATTTTTTTTTTTTGAAATTTGTTTTTTCGAAAAATTTTTTGAAATTTTTTTTGAAATTTTTTTTTTGAAAATTTTTTTTTTGAAATTTTTTTTTAATTTTTTTTTTAATTTTTTTTTTATTTTTTTTTTGAATTATTTTTGAAATTTTTTTTTGAAAATTTTTTTTTTCGAAAATTTTTTTGAATTTTTTTTTGAATTTTTTTTTTTTGAAAATTCTTTTAAATTTTTCCTTGAAAATTTTTTTTTTTGAAATTTTTTTTTTCGAAAATTTTTTTGAATTTTTTTTTGAATTTTTTTTTTGAAAATTTTTTTTTTGAAATTTTTTTTTGAAATTTTTTTTAAAATTTTTTTTTAAATTTTTTTAAAGATTTTTTTGAATTTTTTTTTTGAAATTTTTTTAAATTTTTTTTTTTAATTTTTTTTCTTTGAAAATTTTTTT